>JAVQKC010105818.1:0-13084 GCA_036025475.1 Philypnodon macrostomus | reverse complement strand
TAAACCAGGTCTAAACCAGGTCTAAACCAGGACTAAACCAGGACTAAACCAGGTCTAAACCAGGTCTAAACCAGGTCTAAACCAGGTCTAAACCAGGACTAAACCAGGACTAAACCAGGACTAAACTGGAAACATGCCATGTGTTGGTTATCATCATTACGTCCAGTTTTCCAACGTTTTTTATCTTGATCCAAAATCTTTCTCTGCTTCTGCTTTTTGACATAACTCTGTGTGAACTGGTACTGATGCGTTCAGGGGCTGCTTGGGTGAAGGACTTTTGAGTTTTGAGCACTTTAGAAAAAAAAGGCCATGATGGAAGCTGTAGATAAATGAACGTGTATTAAAATAATGATGATAATGACGATGATGAGGGTGACGATGGACTGGCTTTTCAGTGAATAAAAGACTAACCCCACCCGCCTGGCTCTGTCTGAGATCACAAATCAATCACACCTTGTAAAAACCTTAAGTCAATTTGGGTTTAGTTCTGGTATAGTCTTGGTTTAGACCTGGTTTAGTCTTGGTTTAGACCTGGTTTAGTCTTGGTTTAGACCTGGTTTAGACCTGGTTTAATCCTCCTTTAGACCTGGTTTAGACCTGGTTTAGACCTGGTTTAGTCCTGGTTTAGACCTGGTTTAGACTTGGTTTAGACCTGGTTTAGACCTACTTACTATAGTCCATTTTGTCCTGGTTTATTCAGAATAACCTATGGGAGATGCAATACACAATGATTTAAACACCATTTGGCCCTCCATCCTTCCCGACAATGCATGGTTAGGTAGTGGTTTAGACCTAGTTTAGTCCAGGGTTGGACCTAGTTTAGTCCTGGTTTGGTCCTACTTTAGTCATCTTTAGTTCTGGTAGGAAAACCTTTTTGTCCTGGTTTAGACCTACTCCTATTTAAGGTAAGGGTAGATGAAATACACAATGATTTAAATCCCATTTGGTCCTAAGTGCTTCCCGGTGATACATTATGGTTTAATACTGGTTTACACCTGGTTTAGTCCTCTTTAGTCATGTTTTAGATCTAGCGTTTGAAATGGTTCAGACCAGGTAAAGACTTGGTAAAGTTTTGATCTGTACTGGCATTAATCCCAGTTGCTTCTTTTTTGTTTTGATTTAGTCCTGGTTTAACCCCAGTATAGTCCTATTTTAGTCTTAGTCCTATTTCAAGTCAAAGTAACCTACAGGAAATACAACATGCAATTATTGAAACAGTATTCGGCCTCCAGTCCTTCCCAGCTATACAAAAGGCATACAAACTATTAGAGGAGGTTAAGGGATTGTAGGTCTCGATTGTGTACTAAAAATATCACGCTTCAGACAACTAAAAAACATTTTTTTTTGTATGCAAACAATGGCTTTCAGCAATCTAAACCGTGTTTTGGAGAGCAGCCTGAATTGCAGAGGCGGGCTGGTCAGGGTGTGCTGTTACAAAGCTCCAAATGCCAAACACAAAGCTATTATTTTGAATTTTGAAAAAAATAAAAAAAAGTCCAAGCTAATTGCACTCGTTGAGATTCCAAAGGATCTTTCTGTCCTCTGTGGATCATTCCTCCTACACAGCCTCTGCACATTTAAATGATATAGTCAGTTTAGACCTGGCCCAATCCTGTCCCTTGTTTACTCCTAGTTTAGACTTGCTTTAGACGTAGTTAGTTCTCGATAACTAACTGCACTGCATCAGATTCTAACATTCCTCTGCACAGTCCAAATGATTAAGTCTGTCTTAGTCTTGGTTTAGAACTGGTTCACTCCTGGTTTAGTCCTCTCTTTATTCTGGCTTAGTCCTGGTTTAGACCTGGTTTATACTAGTTTCTGCAGCTCACTCTGACACTGCCTCTGGCCACAGTTCAAATCACTGACTTGCAATAATGTCCATGTTTAGACCTAGTTTAGTCTTGGTTTAGACCTGGTTTAGAACTGACTTTCTCCTGGTTTAGTCCCAATTTAGACCAAGTTTAGTTTTGGTTTATGCCTCTTACTGCCCTCTGCAGCTTTACTCCTTGTATACTGCCTTTACCCACAGTTCAAATCATTGGGTTGCAACAATATCTTGATTTAGACCTAGTTTAGTCCTGGTTTAGTTTGAATTTAATCCTGGTTTAATTCCAATTTAGACCCAGTTTATCCATCTTTACTGTCCTCTGCTGATGAGAAACATTTCTAGGCCTAGACCTGGTTTAGTCAGAGTTAGTCCTGGTTAAGGCTCTTTCTCTCCTCTACAGCTCACCCCTCCTACTACCTCTACCAACAGTTAAAATGATGGAATTGCAAAATTATACTTATTTTTGTCCCATTTCAAATGGCCATCTATGGGATTTTCAACAAGAATTACAACATTACAGTATGGAGCTTGGCTTGGCGTAATTGGAAACATCTGGATGTCATTTTGGGCTTTTCGCTCCCACCATCATGAGAGCTATAACATCTTATTTGGCCCATATCCGGCAGTAAACATGGGTTAGTCGGCGGGTGGAAGGGAATGGCATGCATATCTGAGATGGCCGCAAATAGAAAACATACCAACGGCGTGTCTGTCATGTGCTGTCATGGTTAATGTATGTTGAAAATGTTACTGACTGTTACTGCTTTGAGCCATATGACGAAAGAGCATCCAAAAAAAAAAAGAGGCCAATTTATGAACTAGAACTGACAAGAAAATTTGCCTTGAAATTTCTAGTTTCGGGGATAACACTCAACACTCAAATACTCACTAAAATCACTCACTCACTAAAATGCAATCATTTATTTATTTATTGTTATATCACCAACCAACAAAGGTTAAAAGCATCATCTTGTTTCACTGACATTACAGTTTGATTTGAGTAGTTGATTGGAGCTTATTACACCAACTGTGGGCCTTAGGCGGTGCACAACCTACAAAGTGGCCAGCTAGTCACGGGGCTAACCCAGAGACCCACACTGACAGACAACCCATTCACTTATAGGGACTTTTACATTAACCATTTGTCCTTATTGTATTGCATGTCTTTGGACGGTGGGAAGAAAAAGGAGAGATTCCCCAGTAACACGTGGAGAACATGAGAGATGTTAGTTAGTCTGTCAATTGAAGCCTCCACCTTCACCAGCTTCTGCCATTTAGATTTATACAGACAAGACAAACACGAATATGACAATACAGTGTGTGTTTGTCACAGTTTATCACCACACAACAAACGTACAATGGAAAAATCATTATCTTTTACAAACAGCTGGATATGAAAAGTTAATTGGAGCTTATCCCAGCCAACTATGGGTCTCCAAAGTGACCAGCTAGTCACAGGGCTAACACAGAGACCCACACTGACATACTACATTACCAATTTCCTAAAAGTTACTAAAATCAAAAAATTGTTCTCAACCAACACACCAACAATGGCAAAAAAAATATATAGTTTTTTCACTAAAGTTACAAACAGCTTGAAAGGTTATTGAATGTATCACCTGCAAGTCCTGAACTGGTGCCGCCTTGTCATGGACTAACCAGTGTCTGACAGGTGAGTAGTCCCAGAGAGGCCGTATACAGAGAGGGTCCGAAAATGAAAATAAATGATCCTTTAAAACTTAATGGAGGGTTTAACCTAAATCAGAGACAGGTGGCTGAGGATATACGGCTCCCTCAGACAGAGGAGAGGCAGGTGCAGTGGGGAGCAAGGGTTGAGAGGCCTGAACATGAAATAGCTTTTGTGTGTTAAATAGAAATGATTGGAGGTATCCACGATCCATTAATCAGTCTACTTTATGTGCCAGTCCCAAATCCAAATAAATGGAGAGGGTTGCGTCAATTTGAAAATCCAGTGCAAAAGCTACATCTGAATCCCTGAATGCTATAGGTAATTTAAGTTGGACAGCCGAAATACATTTCTATTGCTAGACCTCACTCAATTTATGAGAGTCACTAGCCATATTGTAACATTTATAATTGGGCTATTGATTTTTTAACTTAAAATGCATGAGAGGTAATGGGGGAGCTCCGTGGTGGAAAATCCATCCAAAGAGTTGCATTGTTTTCTTAAAGTTACTGGGGTTAGCGGTTCACACCATAAGCTATCTGCCAACATGCCCCAAGTTCACAGCCCATTATCTCTTCCTGCTCTCTTCAGTCGTCAAACAAATATGTTGGTTCAATGCCAGGACCAGCCCTTTCCCTTCAAGCCTGTGGTATTTACTCACACATTTCCTGGGGTCAAAGGTCACCGGGCCTGGTAACTGATGGGAACAGTGTTTTGATTGGATGAGGGAAACATGGGAAATGAAGTCGGGCATCCTCTAGTGGCTTCCTCTCAAACATTAGACTCCCCCGTTTACTCAGTTCAATGGTATGTCCCGACGTCATTCCAATGTTACTGAATGTAACACCTTGTACTTTAGAAGGAATCATGTTCCTGAATGACAGACATTGGTGTATTGGAAGTACCAATCTCAGCAACTATGGGCCTCAGGTGGAGGACACTGTGGACAACAGACAGTGACATACACAAATATTCACAATCATTAATTTAGGTTCACCTATTCACTTGATGTATACAACTAAGAATAACTGTTAGGGGTGTACGGTTACTGAAGCCTATCCCAGCAACTGTGGGCCTCAGGGGGCAAGGTACAAACCTAGACAGTGGCCAGGTAGTCACAGGGCTGACACATACACTCACAGACAACCGTTCACATTCCTATTTGTTCATAACGGGACATTTAGATTCTTCAGTTCACCTATACATGCATGTCTCTGGATCGGGGAAGGAAGAGTAGAGAACCCACAGGATCACGGTGAGGACATGCAGACTCGACTCAGAGTGATAGCCTGAGGATCGAACCCACAAACTCCTTCTTAAGATCGAGAAGCTCTAACCACATAGATAAAATATTATGTTTTTTGTTAAATGCCTCTTTCCCATGATGTCACAACATTATGTAGTGGCCCCTTCCTCAAACACTAGACCATCCCCATTGTTTTAATCCAGTGGTATGTTCCGCCAATAACAATGTATGTATGAGAGGAAACCATGATGTCAGAGAGATGGGGGTCGACCTCTGCAGTTCAACTTCATGGGAACTGCTTTAGAGAGGACAGATAGAGGATCCTCCTGAGTACGGAACACAGCAGGGATCTCACCACTATTATTTGTTCCTGAGGAAGTTCAACAACAGGGTTTGGAAAGGGCATTAGACTCCACTACTACTCACAGAGTCACAAAACAGTAGAGATTCATGGTGAGATTACAGAATGCTCCGAAAACGCAAATGAAACTTGTGTGATTAGTGTGTGAGAAGATGTACCCAAGACAGATGTTCTATTTACAAATTGTGCAGTAATCATTCACACAATTATTATTTTTTCTCAATTGACTGAAGTAGATCCGCCCTACTAAATAATGGATTCACATGAGATTTTTTCCATTAGCTTAATACAAAACACTAAACACTTGTGTGATACTTTTAGATATATGATACACACGTGTACCATATATCTAAAAGTGATATTATGCATTGTATTTATATTGGGATTTTTCCACTGTGTATTGTGAAGGCCCCAGAGCAGCTCTGTGGCGCATGTGCTGTCTCCAGTCTGCTCTGTCTCCGCCTTCCTCTACTCTCCTCCTCTTCCCAGGTGGTCCAGGAGTCGGCCCGGGTTTGGGCGCGGTAGCCGGGGCAAATCCGGGTACAAAAGCCACAGTCCTCGACGCCGCAGGGGGTTTCTCAGCTCGCGTCGCCCGGCCTGCCTGCAGCCATCCTTTCTTTTGTTTATCACACATTTATGTTAGACTCACTTAGATGCACGCTACATCCTCACTCAGCCATCACTCACACGCTACTGACGACGTTGATACACATATAGGCTTCACATTATCCTTGTTTATAGTTCATTTTGTGCACGTTTATTTAATGATTTGTACGTTTTGCCGGCATCCCTTCTGTTCACGTATGTTTGTCAAGTTATTTTTCGAGCCAAGCGAGCCAACTGTTATTTTTAGGATGCTAACTGACATCTGGTGGGGGGGGGGGACTGCATTTGCAAAATTGCCGGGTGCATTTACATTTGCTTGAATGTTCATTAATGTACATGGTTCCTCTTATCAAATAAATAAATAACAGAAAACAAATCCAAAAAATTTAAAATAAAATCTGGTCACACTTTATTTGACATAGTCCCTAACTACATTGTATCTACGTCATTAAGTACAATGTAATACACTGTGTAATAAACTGTAACTACATTGTACATGCAGAATGGTTAAGGTTAGGGTTGGGGTTATGTACAATGTAGTTTATTACACAGTGTATTACATTGACTTTACACTTTCAAGAAAATCACTCACTTTTTTTGCTTAACAGCTTCTCTTGTAACCATTAAGTTGTGTATATTTTATTATGTATATTTATTAAGTATATGTATTTTTTATGAATGTGTTTCTTGTGTGAGACTAGGGAATCCTTTTTGCTGCAGAACCAGAAGCTGCTGAAAACCAGTTGTAACTGAGTCAGGCCTGGTTGATTGTGTTTTTTTTAACCTTTTCCTGTCGAATAAATGAATAGAACTTAATGAGATAGATACAATCCTTCTATCAGGTTTCATCCACACATTCTGGATCATTCTCACTCAACGTTCGCTGCACATTTTGTAAATAGAGCAACGCTTTCAACGCTTTAGCAGACATTCACACACAAAAAAATCTTTCATTGTCTCAATTTACTAAAAATAACTTACTTACTTCTATCCACACGTTCTAGATTGTATCTGATATTTCATGAATTGTATCAATGTGAACTAGTCCATATTTTTAGTTGGAATGTGTTTTTTTTCAGTGCAGGTATAAGCAGGAGGAAAGCTACAAATCATAGGGGCAGAGTATGCATTATTCTATTTGTACTATAGCTGTATAACTGAATTCATGAGAAAGCCATTAGGAAAAATTGCAATGTGGTGCATGTTATAATTATGTAAAATGAAGGCATTTTTATCAGCATCAGTTAAAGTAAAAAAAAATATTTAAAAAATACACCTTTCTGAAGTGAGTACAAATCAAAACATATGGCCACAGTCGCCAACAATATGTTCAGATACTAATTTTTCAGATTAAGAAAAGCACCAGAGGTAGTGTAAGAAAAATAGATTTCTTCCATGATTAAACATCTACACGGTCGGATCAAAGAGGCTCTGAGTTCAAACTGAATCCTCAATGACTCCGTGGAATTGATTTAGTTTCTCTGTTTTACAAAGAGCACTCTGTTTTTGGAGTTTTGGGAAAATGGCTGACGACCCCATTTTTTTGTGGCCTTTTTCATTTTTATGATGCGTTTGTAAACAGATATGATTAGATTAAATTTGAGAAAGCAGGTTTACTTAAAAATGTAACCTGGAGGTTTTCTAAAATAAGAAATTCCAAATAATAATAAAAAAAGTTAAAAAAAAAAAAAAAAAAAAAAATTTTAAATAAAAATGATAAATGTGTATTGTGTTATTGTTTTCTGTAATCAGGTCATCTGTCGTAATTATTATTTTTACTTTAGTCCCTTCTAAGCCTCCACGGCAACATCAACAGTTTGTGTGCTACCACTTTGGCCAGTAGAAGTAGAGTTTTTGAGTGGTGTGGTAACTAACACAAACTCTGATTTGATGTTGCTGTAGAAGTCAGGGCGAGACAGTAAGTATTTATTTTTTATTGTACATGTTTTAATTGTAGGGGAAACCGAAGTGTCCGGAGGAAACCTACACAGACACGGGGAGAACATACAAACTCCACACAGAGGGACCCCGACTGCCTGGTGCCTCTGTGCAGCCTAATGGTAAAAGTAACTATAGTGGCCTACATTTGGTCAAGCTTTCAAAAAAACTCAACTTGAATCAGATTGCAGCTTAAATATGGCTGAATATTTTGAAAACCGTTACCGTTACCATGAGTTCTCTGCAGCTACTTCCCTTCCCTGCTTGTGTACCCCACCAAAGGCCCACAGTTGCTCGGCTAGGCTCCAGACAGTCACTCATTATTCCTCAAGCTAAGATCCCTTATTGGTTGCGAGCCGCCTAGTTGAATATCTGTATAGTGACATAACCTTCATTAAATCTAAGCTTATGTCGGCTCATTTAGCTCTGTTTTTGCTCAGGCCCCGTCATAGCGTGATGTATTATAAATTGAACAATAATTACTGGATTCGCTCTGCGCAGAGGTGGGGAGAAAAATCACATCGGAAAATAAATTATGCTCGTGAGAAAAAAAAAAATCAACAATGAGCTTTATCACAGGGGACTTACTCTGGAGACATATGGCAAAACACTGTTGGAAGGTAGAGACACTGACAAAACATCTACTAAAGACTAGCTAGAATGTATCGGTGTGGCTAACCAGTGAATTAGTTAAAAGGCATTGGGTCTACGTGTGTAGCATACAAGCAAGTAAAGCTGCTAGGACGAGTTGGATGGCAGTGGCTAAATGGCTGGAGGGTTGGCAGTTTGAATCCCGCTCAAAACTGTGCACACTGTAATTTTGCAAGGCACTTAATCCACATGTATAAACAGCATCTGTGATTGGTAGTGGTCAGAGAGCAATTTGATGTAAAATGGCTGCCACATCTCACATCTTCAGTCTGCCCCAGGGCATCTGTGGCTAAAGAGGTACTTTTACCACCACTAGTGTGTCTTTGTGGTGTGAATGAATAATGGGTTCAGAATGGAATCAGAAACTGTAAACTGCAGAGCGGATTTTGATGACATTTTCAGGGGAGGTTGGAAATGAGACGAGGAGCAATTGATATTGGATTTTGGGAGGGATCCCGATCACCGACTGGATCCAGGACGGCTTGTGTTAGCAACTTTACCCAAAATGACTGCACAGATTTGGATGAAAATGTTTTAGGGATGGTCAGAAATAACACAAAGATTGAATTCTGGGAGTGATCCGTGAAAATGAGCTGCCTTGGCGGAGGTCTGCGCTCTCCCAGTGCAACTATCCCAATATACATCCAACTGTAAACTCACATGCATCTGAGTGTATGTACCCAGATATAATGCAAACTGCAGACAATCTGGTCAAAGTGTTGAAAGGCAAAAGCCAAATCACTGCCAACACTGTGGTACAACCTGCACATTAGCAAAAAATACTCAGGTGGAACAGTAACTTTTCTATACAGTTGGAGTACGCCTGATAATAACCCACAGTAACACAGGGAGGACCACCAGACTCAAAATAATTGCAGGTGATTGAATGTACAACCTGCTTGCTGTGATTGGTGATATGTACAAAGACTGAACACGAAATACAAATGTTTTTCTCTGTTTTACCAAAATTGTTTATTATAACCCGACAGAATTATTGAATACTCTTGTCTGGCAGTAGTTCAATGTATTCAAATGTTGTGTGCATCGCCTTAGGGCAGACTGACACTGAAGTTCTACCACAGGACATTCTGACTGTCAAACTGTGTATGTGGCCACCTCTTAAGTCACTAAAATGGAGCTCAATATATTCAGCCAAATGTGTCGAAATTTATAATACTTCTTTGCTGTAGCTTCACGGCCAAATCTATCACAATCACTATCACTACCCTGTAGTCTTGACATCAACTTTTTTGCTCACTGGCCAGAGATTTTTACAGCCCACAATTTCAATGGTTTTTCATGTGTAGTATATGATCAGCTAAAAACATTGTATGCTTTAGTCTCTCAATGTGTTTTATTGTGACTGTTAAAGTGGACCTAAACACCAGGGTCAAACCCAGAGCCAAAATTTAAAAAAATGCTCCACAGATGGTCAGTGCCTGGTGACAGAGACTAGTGAAGGTTTGGGGTGAATGTGGTGTGAGCCATGCTCTCAAATCATCTCCTGATTCACTACAGGTGTGTGTCTAAATGAGCCTATCAGAGCCTGAGGGCCTGTGACATAGACATATTTTTGACCAATAGAAAAATAGAACTGCAGTACCACCGTTTAACCTGAAGGGTGTTCATTTTGCTTCAGGGATTAGTAATAGCTTATCCACATTTTTAAACATAGCTGGACAAAGGCAGGTCTTCACTAGTGACAATGTACAGTATGTATGCAGTAAAAATCAAACAGGACAAACTGACTAGTGATAGTGAATGTGTTACTAACCATAAGTTCATAATCTACCAGTATTTGACTAATTGGCTAGTGCTTAACATCAAGCCCTGCTACCAAATCTATCTTGAACCCACGGCTCCTGACATGGATGGGTATCGTTGGAAGCATTGGTCAAATGATCAAAGATTTTTTTCCACCTCAAAATCGTCAAAATTGAATTATGCATCTACAAACGATTTGAATGCACTGCTCTTGACTCAACACTTTTGAATGTGTTTGGAGAAAGTGATAGATTCAAACACTTAAATCATAACAAACCCATGAGACACACACACCCCTTTGGTCTAGAGGGTGTGGTGGATCTAAAGTTCAGCTGCGGAGTGCTCAACCAATGAATAAGCAAAGAAAATCAAATAAATAAGGAGTTAGAGGAGGATTATATGAGGGTTAGTCATGTATGAGTCACCCACAAAAGGGAGACAGCTTAGTACAGTTAGATATCTGTCCATTTAGAGCTAACCAAACAGGGCCGTACACAGAATGGTAGAAATACAACAGGACCAGAAAACCAGGACTAAACCAGGTCTAAACAAGGATTAAACCAACACTAAACCAGGATTAAACCAGGACTAAACCAGGAATAAACCAGGACTAAACCAGGTCTAAACAAGGATTAAACCAGGACTAAACCAGGATTAAACCAGGACTAAACCAGGACTAAACCAGTACTGAACCAGGACTAAACCAGGACTAAACCAGGACTCAACCAGGACTAAGCCAGGACTAAGCCAGGACTAAACCAGAACTAAACCAGAACTAAACCAGGACTAAACCAGGACTGAACCAGGACTAAACCAGGACTAAACCAGGACTAAACCAGGACTAAACCAGGACTGAACCAGGACTAAACCAGGACTAAACCAGGACTAAGCAAGGTCTGAACCAGGTCTAAAAACCAGGACTAAACCAGGAATAAACAAGGTCTAAACTAGGTCTAAACCAGGGGAAAAAAAACAGGGAAAAAAGTATAAATGAGGACTAAACTCAAACTAGATAAAGTCCAAACCAGACCAGAAAATGTAAACTTTTGTAAAAGTTTTGTATCTTAAATACTGAGACTTTCCAGACACTGCACTCATAATGCCAAACCAGAACTAAAATGCACTAATTATGAAAAATATTACCAAAGATTTGCATCTGCATATCTAACCAAAAACAGATTTAGATGTGAAGTGTCTGGCTATGTTTTATTCACAAAACATTTGGCTAAAAAGGACTAAACCTGGACCAAAGTCCTAATCCAGTCTTTGAGCTTTTGATAGATTTCTTTTATACCTTGGTACCCAAATTGCATTAATTATTTATTGCAAATATCGGCAACAAATTTGACAGACTCTCTGCACATGCTCAACACCAGAATGTCTAACTAAAACCAGATTTACATACTGTCTGACTGACTCACACCATGTCTTGCTCACTCTCCTCGGTGACAGTGGAGGTAGTGGAGGTGGTGGAGGGAGGCTGGAAGCTCGGGGGCTGCTCGGGGCGACTTGAACCCAGCAGGAAACTCAAGCACCCAGCATGCAGCCCGGTCTGGCCACTGGAGAACCATAATGAAGGCTGACCAGCACTAGGCAAGGACATTAGCTAAGAATTATACATGCATGAACTAGGTCACTGGAAATCATATATATTCAGAATAACAATATGTTCAAAATGCAATATTATGGTGACAGAATGTTAAGTTTTTTTGGAGGTTTACTGTTATTTCACCAAATAAAATTTAAAAAATCCCCTAAAATATTAGGCCGCTGAAGTTGGAGAGCTTAATATGGATTTAAAATGGGGCCTGACAAATGGCTTGATTCAATGTAATGAATTGCTGATTTTCAATTTGAGATCAGGTGAAATGGTCTAGTCTAGTGTTTCTCTAACTTGTTCAACACAAGGACCACTTTGGCATAAAGAATAAAATCACGGACCACCTGACCCCCGAGACTTCAAAACTGATACTAAAGGGTGGGATTGTGCAGTGTCAGACAAAAGTCTACAGACTCAATTAAGGATGAATAGTTTTTAAATTAGTACTTATTTGCTTAGGGAGCCTTGTGGTGAGTTGAGAAACACTGGTCGAGCCTAATAGACTCGACCAGTCTATTATATCCATGGCCTGGGTGAGTATTGTCTTTAATGATTTTTTTTTTTTGCTCTAGAGTTTGCATTTTTTTCCCCAGATATTGCCGACTTTATAACAGGGCCGTCAACAACAGAGCACACATTGATGTAGGGCTGTAGACAGCTAAAGAAATGCTTTGAAGTGAAGTGATGTAAAATTTATTTGGTAACAAAGAAAGGTTGACAGCCAAATATATCTAAACCTAGAAATCTACCTAAAGACTGTTGCTGAAAAACTAAAGTGAATATCTTAAGGAATAAATTCGAGCAGCTTCAGTGATGCAGAGAGTGACTAATAACATTTTAGTTGATTAAGATCTCACTGGCCGATAAACTACGCAACTAAAGGCTGTGAGCCCTACACTGATGCTGTACGCCAAGGCAAGTTTGATGGCACATTTTTGACTATTATGTGCTCAAAGTCTCTCGGAATCCTCCATGTCTCTATTGCACACTTCACATTCCAAATCCATTTCTCCATTGTTTGCTGATGGTGTCCTCTGTTGTGGTTATTGAGTGACATTTGAGGTTGATTCACTTTAGGAAAGACACAAAAGAACAAACATATTTAGTTCAGCCCGGAGAAAACAATGATAAAAACCAGGGCTGAACCAGGACTAAACCAGGACTAAACCAGAACTAAACCAGGACTAAACCAGGGCTGAACCAGGGCTAAACCAGGGCTAAACCAGGACTAAACCAGGACTAAACCAGGGCTGAACCAGGGCTAAACCAGGGCTAAACCAGGGCTAAACCAGGACTAAACCAGGACTAAACCAGAACTAAACCAGGACTAAACCAGGGCTGAACCAGGGCTAAACCAGGGCTAAACCAGGACTAAACCAGGACTAAACCAGGGCTGAACCAGG
>JAVQKC010105815.1:0-27712 GCA_036025475.1 Philypnodon macrostomus | reverse complement strand
TAATAACAGATTAATTAATATATATATATATATATATATATATATATATATATATATATATATATACACACACACAAGAAACTGAAAATAACCAAAAATAAGTCTAGAATCATTTCTTTTTGGTTCACTTTTTCTATTCACGTGTTTATTATTGTCAGGGCAGGTAGCAATACTCCATTGTTACAGATTCTTAACTTTTACATTTGAACTTTTACCTGAGCCTTTTAATAGAATTACACTCCGTGGTATTGCTCTGTTTTACAAAATAGGGGTGTTTGTACTTAAAGGAGATTCAAGATTCAAAGTGTTTATTGTCATATGCACAGGAGGAAACATGTTTCCCTGCACAATGAAATGAAATTGCTACCCGGGCTGGATGCCAACAATAAAATAGTAGAAAATAAAGATCAGCATGCAAATGAGGAAAAAAAGAGCGAAATGAGAAGAAAAATAAATATGCAAATGAGATATATATATATATAATGTAAAATGTAAAATGTTAAAGACTATGTACATATATGTGCTACATTAGCTGTTATGTCAGCAGTAAACTGGTTGTGAAGGTGCAGGTAAAACTTTCAATCAGTTACATGCAACTGGAGATGAATTAGCTGTCCAAAAGAATAAAATAGTAGCTAATTTAAAATATTTGACTTTATTGTATTGTTTTTATATATAGATATACACTTTAGTAAATTCCCCGGGACCGGGGTGAAGACCGCAATCTCTATAATGACCACACGATGGTGCTCAATACTTAGTTTGTTCTGTTTGCTGCCACAATAAACGACACTTATCCTACAAATAAAGACCAATAAAATGCAACATTTTACAGTTTGCACGTCCATGGCATTCAGAGAAACGACCTAACAACTGCTCTTTTATTTCGACCAATCCTCCACATCCACATCTGACAGAGCACTTTTATTGTGAAGGGTCCCTGATGTTTCTTTGAGCAGCTGCTGGTGGCGCGTTGTGTTTGACGCAGCTGATCGTGGTGCGTGTGAAGTGCTGACAGGACTCACACAGCCCAGTGGAGTGTGTCTCTAGCCCCCGTACGTACAACACGGACGAACACGGGAAACCTGGATTACCACCACCACGAGGTAAGCATCATGATATTACTCACTAATTGATCGATTTGACCTATTTTAATCACAGTTCTTGTTCTGTCTTCGCGCGTAAATATCGGGCTTATTGATGTAGTGTAGCCTAAATCGTGTGGATAACATGTATTTGCTGAGGTCTGGCTGAATTACCTTCGTTGAGGGTGGTTGTGCTGTGCTCAGGACTATCCTGGCTTCGGGACAGTTACTGCAGTGGATCCATACAGTGTAGTAACGCGAGCCTCAGCGGGCGCAGTGCTCTGAAACTGAATCCCCAAAGGAAACCCAAATATCCAGACGCGCTTTGAGGGAATGGCAGTATCCAATTGTAGTTGAGTTGATGTCTGATAAGTTTTGATTGAATTAGCGTCTATTTGAAGTTGGTTGTATGGTGTAGATATGGAGGAGCCAGTCCATACAAGCTACCTGTACGGACAGTGCGCTCAGTGGATGGAGAGATGAATATGGGCATTACCGCACACTAAGGCACATTGTTGAAATACCAGTGGTCTTTGATTCTTGAGTGTAAATAATATGTGGACATGCTTGCTACAAAAGTTAAAACGAGTGTCAGAAGCCTATAGTCAGAAGTTATTTGTTTTGGGCGAAATTAAGATTGATAAACTGTATTAAATATGCATTGTCTCCTGGAAATTGGCTACATCTCTCCACTTTTTTTACAACTTGGGCTTATGCTGCTGTTCCACCCGCTTTATTTGTTTTCATCTTGAGTGTTCAGAGTCCTCTGCAGACTGTGATGTAACAACCTTCAAATCAGTCTCTTGACATCTGGCATCAACAAGCCATTTTCACCCACAGAACGGCTACTCACCGGATTTTGTATCTTTGTTCAGACCATTCTCTGTAAACCCTAATGAAAGCCACTCAGCTTGGTTTGAACTTCAACATGTTGGGATGTCCACTGGCTAGATTCAGCGTGATATGGCTGTTGGTCTGTTTCGGCTCAGAAGCAGGTACATTGGTCTACCTAATAAAGTGGCCAGTCCCTGTATTCGTCACACGTATGCCCTTGACACACACGATAATGCGCGCTATAAGCTGTCCACATCTTTGCCAGTAGCTTCATCGCTTCATAGAGGTCAAAAAGCCCGCTGTGTGTTGCATCCTAACTAAACATGTCCCTTTGGTGTCACCGTAGTTTCTTATTGAAGTTACATCCTCATAAAAGAGCTGTTGCGTAACTGTGCACTATTGTATTGACAGACATTATTGACACAGCGGTGCTCAATGTTAAACTTTGTGCTCTGGTCGGACAAACAGGTCGGCCCTTCAAGCTCCTGCAATTAACAACATGTGACTGAAATGGACTGGCTGTAAATAGACATATGCTTAAGCACTCAGCTCTTACTGTGGTGCATTAGGTAGTGTCAGGAATCAAAGGCATCAAGGTTAGGTTAGACGAGGCCAGTTTTGTTGACTCTAATGACTGTTTAAAGGGGTCATACTGTTTTTTTGTTTTTTTATACAGCCTTCGGAATAGATTTTAAACACAGATGCGACAGTCAGTAACGATGTTGAATATTGCAATATCGTGATTATTGCAATATTTTGATGGACATTCTATTCTGCAGAAAGAGTTCCTGTATTTTCAAAGCTACTAGAGTAAATGAGGAAACAGAATAAATCTACTAGAGTCCGCTTTCAACAGCGTCAGATTTAAGACCATGTCATTATTGCGACATATTTCTTGATTCTTGTGATGCGGTTATTGCAACAGCACTCACATTGCTTATAAACTACTAGTTTATAATTATAATAAACTATACAATTTTGTGATGTATTGTGCAGCCCTAGAGCCATGTATCTTTAGGACCCTTTTTCATCCTGTTTGACGCATTTTACTTCACTACTACATCCATCAGTGGAATGTACGCTTACAGCTCTTGAGCAGGTCAGCGCCTCAGCATACAGGATTACTCAGCCCCTTTAAAGGACAGATCTGAGCTTTCATTCACAATTTTACCTTCAGAATGAGGGAATGCCGTTATATGAAGCTTAATAGATTATTAACTTTGACATGAATAATTCATCAAATGCCACAAAGTCAAACTAGTGGGACTGATTTTCGTCAACCGAGCTTGTTGAAATGTATGACTTCCACACATGCTGTTACTGGAGATATCTTATCAACACATGGTTACTTGGAAAGAGAGAGTTTGTAGTGGGGCCATGGTTGAAAATGTTCCTCTCGAAAGGCAGTGGCTGTCACCTTAATAATGGAACAATACCAAGAACTAAGTCTAAACCGGGTCTAAACTGGAGTTAATCCAGGAATAAAACAGATTTAAACCAAATCTAAAAAAGGTCCAAATAAAATAGGACTAAATCAGAATGAAAGTTAAACCAAACCTAGTCTTGCATCTAAACCAGGTCTGAACTGGTCTAAAGCAGCTCTAAACAGTTAAGTTCAAGCCCCTATCAGAGGACCAGGAACAAAACTGATGTCAAATAAACATATAACTGCAAATACTCTTAACACAGTCTGAGAACCACTGCTCTAAGGTATCTCTCCAAAATCTCGGGGCCTGATGCGCATGATGTCTTTCCTCCGAGTGACGAGTTTTTCAGGTCCAGGTGGAATCTTGACTCTTGAGCAGTGTCAAACATACTTGTACTGAAGCACTCACCAATGTTTACACAAACTGGTGTTTAATGGAACGGCTCCATCGTCACATAGCTGCCTCAAAACACACCACGTCCCACTAATTCTTGGTGATTACTTTCCCAAAATGTACTAATTTGGTAGCCTACATTAACAAACATTGCAGGAGTAGTTGGAGTAGCACAACGTATTTTCACTGAATACCGTCAAGTAAGTATTATGATGTCATGGTAGTTTGACTTGAGTACAGCTATTTTCTGATGTAATTAAAAATATAATATTGGCAATTGGCAAAGTCACAGAGAAACCCTTTAGTAATTGATGATGTGTCTGGCCAAATATTATTACAACCTCATACAACATTGAGGAGTATTCACTATTTTCATGAAGCCTTGGTCAAGAATACATGGATTCATCTTCTGATTCTTTCTTTAAAGAGTTGTAGATCGATGGGCTTTAGGTGGAACAGTTGCCAGTTAGTCGCAGGGCTTACACACAGACATGCATAATCTCACAATCCCATAAACTGTTCAGTTGTAGCTATGATGTCCACTTCATTTCACCATTGCCTAAGATCATCACATGCAAGCAATCCCAAATATGTAAAAAATGTTAGTTATATTCTTAGCTCACATGTATGACCAATGATGTGGCCGGTGGAGACAGCTGTGTTTGAAGCACTCTTTGAAAATCTATTATTATTTCTGTAGTAGGCTTAAATCAAGACATGAATGAAGAGATGAATGAGAACCTGTAGATCACAGAGAGATCTGTGTGGGGAGAGTTCACCCATCAATATTTGATCAGCATGTTCAGAGTCACGTTACAGAGATCCTCTATGCAGTACATGTAACACTGGGCTGTGAATCTCAAAACTAATTGTCAAAGATTTGCCAAAGACAGCTGGGACTCGGATGAACATAAAGATTGTGATGTTAAATATTGGTCGGGGTTAGAGGACATATAGATATATATAGAGGTATTGTGCTTTATCCCAAAGCTATGGTTATGGCTTCCTACTGTCCAGCTTTTTGCAGTTTTCGATACTGTATTTATTAAGTATACCATATGTTTGGGCAGTGGTGTGACCAGTACAGAGAAGATGTGTCAAATTTACAAAAATATATATAATACGGTACTATTGCTTTTAGATTTCAGTAGGTCTTCATTCAATAATTCATTCATTCAACATTATTTATTAATTTAATAGAGGATAAAATGTTTTTCTTTTGGCTTGGTTTGGCATCTGGACCAGGCATTGGACATGTATGTAGGTTAGTATGTTTGCACTGTGCGGGCTAATTTCCACACGTAGTCTTCTGGCAGGTTGATCTTATACCCAAATAACAGTCTGATATAAGTGGACAATGTGGTTGGCATACTAACTACATGAAATATATATAAAGTATACCCAAAGACTGTCCAGACACATTGGTATGCTATTTAGATAGACACAGACACAGACACATTTTTACCCGTTTGTGTTTTTACTGATCTTATTTAGACATATTGCGTAAATTCATAAAAATCAGTTGTATTGTATTGTCTGTGAATCACACACACACATATCGTGGACTGAAGAGGATGTTTGAGCCATGGGTCTCTGTTTTCACTCCATGTTAATGTTACAACAGGTTGCTTAGTAACCTCAGCCTTGTCCCTCCCGTCGAGAGCTCCCATTGGCTGAAGTGGACTGAAGTAGAACGTTATGCTATGGCTGTTCAAGGCCCGAGCACAAAGGAAGCTGCCTGATCACCATCACATGTAAGCACAGCACTGAAAAGACAATTTATGGTTTGCTGATTGATTTAAACTGCCCCCCTCCGCACTGACAGACACGCCCCTCCGTGTCTGCTACCACACCAGCAACTGACGCACAACCACAGACCACAACAGTTGGTGGCAAATATTTGAATAAGGAGCAGCATGTGTCGCGGGTCGTCACGGGCTAGAGCAAAATGATCAGGTCACTCACTTCGAAACATAATAAAGAAAATGAGTTAAAGAGCCATTGTGGCCGTGTGGTTTGCAAAAGATGCACTTAAGCGTCAGAATCAGAAAGGCAATATTCATTTTAAACAGGGACATAAGTATTGTTACCTAAAAGATGAAGTAAAAGTAAAAATTAGTCACATAATTCGCATATAAGAGACAATATTTGATGTTTTTTATTACTGTTACTTCAATTTAATACTGGATTTCTCAAGTAGAAGTTAAAGTGCAGTCTGCATATTCCCTCGGTGTTATTGTGGGTCTTTGGCTACCCTCCACTATCCAACGAGTTAGGAGAATAGACTCTATGTTGCCCCTATGTTGACTGAGCGGTTTCTGTGTATGTCTCCATGTTAGTCTTGCAACTGACTGCCCATCGTCAGTGTTCGTGGTGTGCTCCACAATTGCTGGGAAAGGCTCCACTCACCTAACAGGATGAAGCGATGAATGAAGATGAATGAATGTGATGATTTTTCTGCCCCCTACATAGACGGCCTGTTTGGTTTGTCTGGGGCCAGGACTGAAATAGCCCGATGTTGAGAGCCTCTGGGGTCCTAATTCACACAAGGATACCTTCATAGCACTTAAAATGACTGGATTATCACATCTCTGTTTATATTCATGTTTAGCTGCCATATCTTATGACTCAATTATCAAGTGGTCCTGTCACTTCAGCGACCCAACAGTTATATTAGGAAACACAGTCACCCCTTCCACCCAGAGCCGGAGTCAAAACATCCCATCGACCAGATATCAGACATTTCAGTTGTCATCACTGTTTACATAATGTTCAGCACAATGCATTATCTAAGTCACTAATAATCTACTGATGATGGCATAAGTTTGACACATACTTCTTAAATAAACATTGATTATTATCCCTTCAAGTTGCATCTGTGTGGAAAATTGCCCCTAGTGACTGATTGTGAAAGAGAATTGTTGTCTGCAAGTAAAGTCATCTCTGTGTCAGCCCTGCGACTAAGTACCCATTGTCCAGGTAGCACCTGGCCCATAGCAAAAGCAATACATGTGAGAAATTGGAAAAAAAATAATGCAAACATCTTCATCTTTACAGAGCATACACATACTATGTACGTTTCACAGAAAAAAAACGAAAATTTAAATATACATTTATACATATACACATACAAACTAAAGCCACAGTAATTATTTAGTCACACCACAATGTCAGAATGTACTTACCTAATAAGTATTTCATATTTATGACTGCAAAAGCCTGGCATATTGAGTACAATTTTTGGTTTGAGCAAGATGAATACAGTAATCATAATACATTCAAATCATGAGTCATTTGACATCACATTATTTGCTCATATGATTTTTTCCGATCTGAACTTTTGACTTCATGTCCTCATCACCCCCATGCTAATCCTCTCTTAGCGGGACACTGCAGAGCTTCTTGAATATTCAGCCAGTGTTTATATCCTCATCCCGGGACTGCGATCCAACTCGTCTTTGGAACCGGGCCTATAACCCTCACTGTGAAGATGTATCTCTCTGGGCAAACTGTCAGCTCCCTCACATTCTTATTACACTGGGTCTAAAAGCCTAGCAGAGCTGTTAGACACAAGCTGGCTCACACATATAGGCTTATAATGCCAAGATTGAACTTACACTACAAAGCCCAAAAACATTTTCCAATCAAAACAGGAGTTCTTGTGGGGTGAATGAAGCCTCGTTCACCTTCCCCTTGTAAGAATGAGTACCGACCTGGTGTCTCTGCATATGGATGCTCTGTTCAGGTTGCATGTCTCGCACGAATTGCTTTTAGACAAGCTTTTACAGAATGCGAGAGCTCAAAGAAATAATCAAATGCAAAATGGATTCAGATATTAGCAGTTGAACTTGTAAGTGCCATAGTGATCAAATCTGTATCTCTCATGTGCATGTGCTAGGAACAATTACATCATTCATCTTAGGTATTGGAAAAAGGTGACTCTAGAAATGAATACATTTATACACACAAGACCTGCTTTTTGTTTTTACAGTGTATCTGCAGTCACGCTCATGTCCTCCACATGTGCTTCTAGTACTTACCGTCCCATTCTGGATGGGATCTGGTCCAATAACTGTCAGTAGTTTTATGTTTGAAGGCACTGCAGGCTGTAAGCATCTCAAAGCACTTACCAGTACCTCTTACATCATCTTATATGGAGACATGTTTATTGAATTTGAACTGTTCTGGGCGTAACTTTGTGAAATTGTAATCCAACAGTATAAATAGGGCACATAACATTTCCAAAGCTTGTGCAAATTATAACTGTGGGGGGGTAGCCAATGTCCTACAGCCCAACAACTATGGGTCTTAGGTGGGGGACCGTGACCAGTTAATCACAGAACTGACACATAGACATACATAGATAGACAATCATTGATTCTCAGTTGAGGCAATTCAGTCTTATATGGAATATAACACAACAAAATGGCCTCAGAAGGCTTTAGAGATGTAAGCAAGGAATAAACCAATAATAGACACACAAACAAAAGGTCTGCCCCGGGAGAGCCCCTGTCCTTAGACCCTCAACCTCGGTAAGGAATCTATGGAAAAAAAGAGAAACCTTAGGGACAAGCTGATAAATGTGGATTCCACTCCCAGACAGACAGGTTATAGTTGTGACTGTCCATTATCGACATGTGAACAATGTAATCCGGTCTGGGGGCTGTCTTCTACAGTCACTGTGTAAATTACATACATTTCCTTTTATGCTGCAGTTGTTTGAAATGAACTTCAAATAGCTTCATGGAGGAATGTGTTGAATCCCATGGAGGCAGGCTGCTGTCCGGCACACAGGCTGTTTATGGAAGAGAGCTGCTGGGACATGCTGCTGTGTGGGACCCTTTGGTGGGGGGTGAAGCGGGGGAGGTAGCTCTGTTAGGGGCCTAAGCTGCTCCTCTGAGGCGGCCCTTTCGATCCATGTTTGGAGCTGTTTTTTGGGATCCACGCCGGAGCTCTGGATAGCCTCTCTCTGGTCTGTGCCATTTGTTGACAAAGCAGAAGTCAATGGTGTGTTACGTAAGCTGCCATTCTGTGCTTCCCATAGTACGAGCAAGTGCCTTTGTGTGGAGTTTTTAAAGGGACCCTGTTATGCTCACTCATCTTTTGTGAGATTTGCACAATGTTATAATGTTATTTACTTCACATGTTGGAGTAGTCCTGTATGCTGAGGTGCTGACTTTCTCAGGAACTGAAGATACTTGGTTCCTCATAGATCGATGGTAAAAAGATAGATAAAAAATAATGTATAATTTGTAATAATATAATATAATAATCTATAAGTGACACAGTTACAGCACATTATGGCCCCTTTAAAACCAGACACTGACTGTGGCATTGCATACATAGTCCAGCCTGGTACCTCTCCTACAGCTTGTTTATTTATAGAAAGTGATCTGGAGTCTGCTGCTGATAAATGTGTGTTTAGCTTCTTCTGGGGCATGGGCTAAAACAGTGCAGTATATCATCAGTACATCCACACTGCATTATCCATGTCTTTGGCTTAAGTGGAAGACATTCATTGGAAAGCCCTGAGTTTTCAGTGACTTCATACATATTAAATCAACACAGTGAATTTGGCCTGTATACTGTAAATGTGTTTCATAGTGTGTTTTGACATATCTGGCAGTGTCTTTTCTACAAATACAGTACAAACAGTGGACAATATGAAGTTGCCTCATTGTCATTCCTTGTATGCATCACTAGTCAGGACCCAAACCATCTGCAATGACTCCTGTTAGCATTAGCATTAGCAAGTCATGCGTCTGAAAATGAAAATATTAACTCTCCTGCCCTCATCTTTTTTCAATTTATGTCAATATTTACAAGTTCGCCATGGCAACGTTCTTTAGCAATGAAACTGTAAGGTTTTATCTTCACATCTATTCTATTGTCATAATAATGTCTGTGATGTTGTCTTATTATATCAAACAAAGCCCAAATGTAGTCAAGTCTGGCTCTGTTGCATTGTTGTACTGACACGAAAAGTCTCATATCTCTATAAATAGCCTTTGTCACATCAATATATATTTCTATTCAAATACCCGACCAGCAATAAACCAAGTGACCCATCTCAAAGTCAATATATTTTACAGTGCTTCTGAATGTGCACTTACATCAAAGGAGACCGTGCAACTTTCATGCTTCAATATTTTTGTCCTGTATTTTTATTTTCTGAGTAAGCAGATGTAGCCAGTCCTAGATAAGATACACCTGCACCTGTTCAATGTTGACAAAAGGAGTAGTCATACAGTAGTAGATACAGTTGCAAGACAAAGTATGTGAACCCTTTGGGATTACTGTGATTTCTGCATAAATTGGGCATAAATGTGTTCTGATCTTCATCTAAGTCACAACAACAGACAAACACAGTCTGCTTACACTAATACCACATGTATTGTTCATGTTTTCATGTTTTTATTGAACACAACATGTGAACACTCACAGTTCAGGGTGAACAAAGTATGTGAACCTTTGGATTTAATAACGGTTGACCCTTTGGCAGCAATAAGCTCAACTAAACATTTCTTGTAGTTGCAGATCAGAACAGTCAGGGGGAATATGACCATTCCTCTTTACAAGACTGTTTCAGTGCAGCAATATTCTTGGGATGACTGGTGTGAATCGCTCTCTTGAGGTCATGCCACAGAATCTCAATCAGGTTGAGGTCAGGACTCTGACTGGGCCACTCCAGAAGGTGTATTTTCTTCTGTTGAAGCCATTCTGTTGTGGATTTACCTCTTTCATTAGATGAGACGTTCCCTGAAGGCACCAGCAGGTTTGGTATAATGGTTAACACTGTCAGGACCAACTCTCTTCCATTCTTAGTTTTTTCTGTTTATTAACCTATGGTCAGTTTTTTCTGATGACTCCAGGTCAGTTTTTTGAGTTTTGCCAAAATCTCTCTAAAAAATGTTCATTTTGAGTTTGGTTGATTCTCTTTGGAGTCTCACTGCTGGTGTATCCATCTGCAGAATGCTCTGATAACCGTTCTTGGGACCAGACGTCTGCATCAGCATTGTCACTTTCTGGTAAAGTAAGGGGAATAGCTTAAAAAATTTGATTTAGATGCGATTCACCTTCTCAGTTGGCATTCTTGTCTGATGCCTGTCATTTAAATCTAACTAGATTCATTAGTATTTGGGCCTATATGTAAAGATGAATCTGCATCAGAAATCTGACTTACAGATAAACTCATGTGAATATATCCTTTAAGCCTTGGATCAAATTCCTGCGAAAATACTTTGGTATTCGGCCAGAAATCTCTCTATACGAACTGACACAAGTAGATTCACTAAACCCTTGACATACCCCTTGGTATGTCACATTTCTCTGATACTGCAGGATGTTACGCTCCCAGAACATGGACTCAAAGACGTTTCATTTGTCTAATAAACTAGTGGCAGTATCAGCTTCCTCCCACATTACTACACACACTACATTAAAGTCCTCTATAACTTCGCTCAATAAACCTTCATGAGAACAAGTGGCAGTTACTTTATGCCCAAGAACCTCCTCCATGGTCCTATCATCAGCAGTCAGCTGATCTGTAAAGAAAAGACAAAAATAGAAATGTATAAAACAACTCAAGACTGAAATAGATAATTACTAACAGACCATTGTCAGACAACTGTAACACATTATACTGGTTCCCCAGCTTAAGGAACATTCACCATAACCACTGGATATGTTGTAGCATAATGACTTACCAGTGATGTCTGATCTTGCCTCCATTCCTTCAAGTCGATTGTCGAGAATTATAGTTTTCAAATAAATAGTTTTTTCCCAGCTCTTCAAATGTGTGTTTGAATGTTTTGAATAAAGATACAGATGCTTTTAATGTGCACAACATGTTAAAGTTTGTGTCAGTTATTCTGTCAGTTCAGTCGTCAAGTGTTCATGGGGCTTATGGAGTTCGGCTTTTCAGGCTCCTGTATCTTTTTGTCCTGGATGAGTATTGTCTTTTAGGATGTTTTTTTTCCCAGTTGAGACATCAGGTTCTTCTAGAGGAAAATCTTCCAAATGCAGTTGGCAAAAGTACAGATTATTCTCCTAAAGATGTGCTATGCATGTGGGTGGGTTTTACAAAATACATTTTTACATTTCTCATAGCAGCATTACTTTGACATTACAAACCATGCATTTCAGGTTTGACAAACATCTTTCCCTATAATGTTGACATTATTATCCACATTATACAAAATAAAAACTAAATAAAAAACTAAATTAAAACTGCAATCCTACAACACTAGGGTCAATATAACTTTGGCTAATGTATTGCCCACCATTTTCACTTGCTAGAACATGGTGGTGGCCGATATTATAAAAATACTAAACCTCCACCAAGGCAGCTCATTTTTGCAGATCATTCCCAAAATTTCTGACCTTCCCTGAAAATGTCATCCAATTTCAAACCAGTTATAGGGCGACCACCCATATGACTTCTTTAATAGACACTGAGTAACCTCTACATACCTTTCACATTACAATAAGCAGCTAAGAGTAGTCCATCAGCATCACTTCTGAGGTATCTAGAAGTAGCACATTCCTTCATCGTCCCGCCTCCTGCTAACCCCCATGGGACAGTTTTTCTACCGGGACAGAGGGTGGCGATTTTATGTACTGGTCGCGCAGTTGTTGAGTGGGTGCTACATTCCCAGGTGGCATGTGGTGACAGGTCCATCTGGGCTCGCCTGGTGTCAAAAACAAACAGGCCCCCAGTGAAGCATGGTTCAAGGTCAAAGTTGGGGCTGTCTTTATACCCCCTCCACGGGACGCTCGGAGTCTAAATAGGACATCCCGGGAGGATACAGGAGCTAGCTGGACGAGACTGTGTGGACAATAGAGCATCGTCAAGTGGGTAATGCTTTAGGCTGGAGTGAGCTCTTTGGAAGCAGCTTGTTTTAGAAGGGTATTTGAGTGACACCCCGGAGGATTTCTATGTATGTATGTGTTTTGAAAGTGTGTGAATGTGTCAAGCTCATGAAGCATCTGACCTTTTCTGCATGGATCAAGGCTGATGATGATGAGATGATTAGTAAATTCATATTGTATTAATTGGCAGTATTCTCAATGGTGCCTAAAGGCTGGAATTGTAATGTTGTATCCTTTAGAAGTTTAATTTGTAACTTTTACTGTGTCAGACTATTTAGGTTTTATGTTGTCAATACATTGCTTGTGCTTTTCTTGGTGACATGGAGATCGTTGGTTTTAAGATTATTTGGAACAATGGCAATGAGACCCAGAATGAACAGTGCCAGTTGGGAGAATATGGCCTGTTGAGTTGTGAACTGCTAAGGTTGCTGTGCATTATTAGTGGCTCGCTGCTTCTGTGATCTGAGGGCCGCTTCCACCGTTTTTGAACACAACTGCTCTATTCACTCAAACACTGCCACATGAACCCATTGTAGGCGGCTGACCCAGTTGTGTGAATGCATGTCCCCTACTTTTCTACCTCGGACATTGGAATGAATGTTTTTGTGATTTTTGGTGACAGTCTATACAGAGATAGCTACCACCAGACTCTGAGTAGTTATTTAATTGCAGTTTTTTTACTTTGACTTTCCTTGGAAAATACCAAAGTAATACTATGCCAGGACAATCTGATTTCCCCTTGTTGCTGATGTTCCAGGATCATCATTCTAGTCTTTTCAATGAACCTCCGCTAACCTAGCACCATGTAGAACCACATTTTGTAATAATATGTTACAATGAGAATGATGTTGAAAAATGCAAAAGTTCACCAACCACATTTTTCTTTCTCAAAATGTAACAGCATGTGTAGGATTTTACTACATATTGAGTTGGGTAATTTTATTTAAAAAATCCTAACCAGTTAAAATCCTGCCAAAACAACAATGTTGGTCCTGGAACATCAGCATGATGGTCCTAGAACATCAGCATGATGGTCCTGGAACATCAGCATGATGGTCCTAGAACATCAGCATGATGGTCCTAGAACATCAGCATGATGGTCCTGGAACATCAGCACCACGGGGAAATCATATCAACCTACTATGCCATATCTTTGGCTTAAACGAAATATGTGAGAGCTTAAATGTTTAAACCTCTCTCTGTTGAACCTTTGTACAGCCTGGTTTGAACTCACTATCTCTGAACTTTGGGCTCAAATCCATGTGTTTTACCTCAAAGCCCTAAGCCTCAGGACTGATTGTGCATCTAGGTAAACTGCAGGCTAAGTTTTGCCTGGTCCATACTAGCTGCACTAGAGTTTTCATTTCTTGTATCAGATTCATGTCCTTCCCTGCCTGTTATTCTCTGAAGGATCACTTCCTAAAAAGGCCATTGGTGATGTGTGCTCCTGTGTGTTTATACAGCTCCACACTGCAGCTGGACATCTTCTCATCACCATCATATACCAACTTAAATCGATGTTTGCTGCGCTTGTTAAAAAGTCTCAACCTGAATCTTAGGCTTTAGGATCGTTATCCTCAATATCTGGACAGCACAGTATCTAAGACATTCAATTAGTAAAATAGTTTTGTGATAGAGGTGAAAAAATATTGGTGCTGCTTCCTGCTAGTCTGGAAAGACTGTGGCGTAGATGTTGATGTAGATAATGGTTTAATGTTGACATATTTTGGCATTATTTCATAGTGTAAAAAAACTGAAACAAGAATTTAATCTTTTTGGATCTTTTGGGTTCGTACTTTAACCAAAATGCACCCTGAATGTTTATTATTCACCACTCACTGCAAGCATTTTGTGATAGTCTTTCTTGGCTTTTGCCTGTCTCATTTTACTGTGTAAATATAGGTAATCTCTGAAATATTACAGAAAGCCTATTTTTTTTTTACAGGAAATCCTTAAAGATGCTTAGCCAAGTGTTAATAATCAGAGCATAAATCTGGTAACAATTTGACAGTATTCAAAGTTGTAATTTAACTCAAGAACACCTTTTTGCTGAGTAACTTTTGGGGACATTATGGATTATATGGGTGGTCGATACGGTAAATATATAATATAATCTTGATTTTAATAAAATCAAGATATACTTTGTACTTTTTTGTCTTACACAGAAGACATATATATAAGTCATGTAACCTACCAATTCAATGCACATTTAATCCAATATTCATTTTTATACTTAATATATTTTTTTGTTCCTGGCATTGTAACAGTAAAAATGATGATGAAGAGCAGAGCATAAATGAATTTATCAGGATTCAACCATTTTAGCAGATCATCAGAACTTCATATTTTGATTTGATTTTCACATTCCTACATCTTACTCATAAACACATAATGGGTTAATTATTTCTGATATGATACAAACATACCACGTCACAGAGTTGATTCAAGGACACTGTGGAACACACTTTGATTCTTTTTTGGCTGCTCTGGCTTGTGTCTTGATGCTTTTGGAGGAAGCGCATCGATTTTATCAAAGAGTGATGGCAAATAAATGCAGAACATTTTGATGCTTCGGTCCCAGCTGCAGCTCACAAAGGAGGGGGGTGTGTTTTTTAAAAGCCCTTCTTGCTTCTTGCTGTCGTCCCATGGGACAAGTTTGGCCTTGGTCCCATTTTCCCTCATCCATTTTCGACTCTGTTTGTGGGGGGCTCAGGAACATCGGCCTCTGCCAGTTATGCAGGCTTGGCTAATTTAGCGCCAGACGTAAACACAAGCTTTTGCATTCAAACGGTGAGAGAGCAAGGATAAGACTTTGAATATAACTAAAGATTCTGATCTGAAGAGACTGTCGATGGATGAAGTATTAATGCCCCCATACCTCTTTAGCAAGTATGGTTTGGCCAGTGTTCTGCAAGTTACATGTTTGGGTCACACTTTAGTTTACATAGTCCCTAACTACATTCTCATTAAGTACAATGTAATACACTGTGTATCAAAATGTAATAACATGTAACTACATTGTACCTAACCCTAACCTTAACCGTTCTGTATGTACAATGCAGTTACATGTTAATACAGTTTGTTACACAGTGCATTACATTGTACTTAATGAGGTAGATACAATGTAGTTAAGGGCTATGTAAAATAAAGTGTTATATTCTGAAGCTGTTTACTATGACAAATAATTGAGGAAGCCATAAGCCAGTGTACTCTTTGTGCTTGCCCCAAGCCCGGATAAATGAAGACGTTTCTGTCACGTTGCATGTGGACATTTCGACTGAATGGTCATTTCATTTAAAGGGCCATTCAGTCAAAAGGTCCACATGCAACGTGACGAAAACAACTTCATTCCACGTTACAGAATCTATTGCTTCATGTTCCTGTGACTTCCTAAATAGAGCTCACTGTGCACTGCAAATAAGAGCAAGGTTTGGCTTTGCATTGAGCACTTTTTGTCACCAGGAAAAAAAGATAATGTACATATTTCATACAGATTTAATATCCACATTTTTCAACAAGCACTTTTGGCAGACTATATTTCAGTTTTTACTTGTATTATCTTACAATGATTGTCCCTAAAAATAAAGCCTATATAATAGTGGTAACATTGAATATTCATGTTTGTTCCACATCCCAGTGCCCCAGATAGACACATTGTTTTGTACATGTTTTTTTGCCATGACTCAATGGGCCCGCTGCTGTTTGGCCTTTTGAAAGCGGGACATCTCCTAAATCAGTGACACTGTTGAGCACAATGAGAGGCCCGCTCTGGTGGTGGGCAGCTCAGATTAACATATGTTTGTTCCACTCACATCCTGCCCCTCAGAGCCTTAAAGGGGAACAGCGGCGGTTCAAAGAAGGTCAGGATTCAACAACAAAAAATCCTGTACATCCTACAGTATATATGCCTAAAGTATCCCTGGTATGACATTATTTTGCCTAAGCCAGCATAATGGTGAATTGAAAAACAGTTCAATTATAAGTTTGTTGAAAGCACCACACACAAAAAATGGTCAAACTTCTTTTTACATAATCCCTAACTACATTATATCGACCTCATTATATGGAAACACATGTTATTACAGTTTGTTACACAGTGTATTACATTGTACTTAATGAGGTAGATACAATGTATTTAAGGGATATGTGAGCCAAAAAGATTGAAACTTGCAATTGTGTTTTCCAGGAACCCCTTTTCCATAGCTTGATGAAATATTATTTGAGCATCCTGTTATTGCACTTATTTATTGACACTTGAGTAGGTTCTCAAATTTGACTAATTGCTAATGCCTCTGAGCATGTTTGTTATGCTGACAGACAATACAACTAAGTGAAGGCAAATATTTACAACTTGAATGTCACGTATATTTCACTGTGTGTGACTTGGATCTCATATATGTGTTCCACTAAATGATTGTAATCAAATAACTCGATGTACTTAGAAGAAGCTAATGCTGCTTAGTAGATGATGTCAATTTGGTGCAATGCAAATATAATTTTATTTAACCGGTTGATATAGACTGGCCAGGACATCCTTGAAAAAGAGATTATTAATCTCAATGGATTTTATTTCCTGGAAAAATAAAGGTTAAATAAAAATAGACTATACACAGATTCTAATGTTTCAGTGATTTTTCAGATAATTGACTTACCATTCATTGTATAACATTTATATCAAAATCATTGTAAACAGCACCAAACTAATGGGCAAAGACAACAGAAAATAACCCTGCAGTCCTATTTGAGCATTACTGGACGCAGTGATACGAGTATGCTCTGACATATCACCTAAATGTGTTGGTATCTGAACTACCCAGCAATCGTCAGTGTTAGACAGTCTCAGGACCCATCAAACTCTGCCTGTGAGAGGAAGTGTACTGTTTCACCCCATCCATCATCACAAACAAACTGCCCCATCACCCAAGTGCTGAAACCATTTTACACTATTCCGAAAATGTTCTCAGATATTTGAGGTTATGTTGTATCTATGTGTAATTACGTGGTCCAGATCAGATTCAGATGATGATGTGAACTTGATCACCTTTTCTCTGTGTGGAGGCCTGTATCAGCTTTCACTGCAACTCAAGCATAAGTCCAGAGTTTCACTATAGCCTCACCTACAGTAGTGCTGTGGTGTTTTATTACTGTCACTCTATAGAGTTGTGGACACCAGCCTTTGCACCAGTGTATTCTGTATGTTTTGTGATAAATGTGATTATGTAATGTGGTAATGAATTAATATTACTGTGATGTGTTTTAAATGTTGATTTGTTTGTTTTCTACACAGGGCTCTCCAGCAGGGGGCAGCACCAGACCAAACAGAACTCGCAGTAAGTCAACGTCTCTCCATAGGCCTATTTGTAATGGAGATGTTTTAGCTTAGCATTGTTAGCATAGGTATTGTTGCAAAGCTTCATTTGCTTAGTAAGGTTTATATTAGCATATACATATATAGTTTGTAGGCTGTTTGATGGACCAAAATAAACTTCAAATGAACAATGATACCGTACATTTTCATTTAGGCAATGCAAATTAGCATTAGCTTGTTGTAGCTTTATCTGATGTAATGTAATTTTCACACTAAATTAAACACACCTGTCTGTATATATTTATGTTCAGCCCCATCCGGTCCCAGATCGGTGTGTGCTGTGAAGATCACGCCTCTGTCCACGATGAAGGGCTCCCCTGACCTCATTCCTGCTGCAGGTGACTCATGTCTTATCCTCATAAATGTTTTAACAAGTACAAGTGCGGGACATCCCATACCCACAAAGACGCAGCACAACACAACTAGAGGGATGATGTTAAAACTCATTTATTTACAATGAGCTGTCAGCCTTACATACAGGGATGATCTACTCTGCTTCAAGTAACATGTTTAACAGGGTAATGCTCTGGTGAAAATAACCACATGTGCAACTTAAGAGAAGTGTGATCATGCTAGAGGTATACTGACATTTCTGTACTGTAAATAAATCTTTTGTTATAGGTTTAGTTGTTTTGTAGGTTTCAAAGCACTGATATCCCAGGATCCCTGTACAACTGAACCAGCGGCAGAGGAAAGTGTTTTTAAATGAATGACTGTTGAAGGCATTGTGTATTTGCAGATCTGGACCCCAGCAGAGTGTGTAAAGGTAAAGGTGTGGTGACTCTGAGGGCCACTCTGGTTCACATTGATGACGAGAGCAGTGTCAGTGAAGAGTCGAACGTCATCGACACACAAGTACACACTGGTAAGTCCCCACATGGTCAACTATTAATCTCTGTAGTTCTCTATCCTGATGTCCACAGTGTGCTTTTTGCTTCTACAACAGCATTTAAAGAATGTGGCTATATTGTTATATTGGTAATGTTTTGTATGTATCTAGCCTGCACATCAGTCACTTTACCTACTCACTCTTGTTCAACCAGGCATCATGTTGCCTCTGGATTGCATGAAAAAAGGCATGCCATATTGAACTACATAGTGAATGATATAAAAGCCACTTTCAAGGAAATTAAGCAGCTCTGCCCTTTCCTGTCAAGTGCATTTGTATTCATGACTCAGTCCAGCTTGTTGTCCAGATGCACAGCTTTTACTAAGGGACATTGACCACTACATGCTTAAAGGCACAGTATGGATTTTAACATAAACTGGACAGTAATTAAACTCATCACAATAATATAATATTGACATGATGCAAAGTTTCTCTCTGGGTTTCAATTCGATGCAGGATCCTAACTTGCTTAACTTTATAATTTTCCAGTCTCGTGACCCAAAAATAATGAAAAATAATCCTGCTAACTTCATCATTCACTTTCTAGTCCAGGAGGGAACAAACTGCGGCCCGGGGCCACATTCGGCCCTTTTAATCCGGCCAAGCTTTTTCTCATATTTTATAAATGATCAAATATTGCCAATTGTATCACTCACATTGTTATAACCTGCAGTAACCAGTAACTCCACATGAACATATGTTTTCACTGAGGTCCGATCAAAGGCTGTATGTCTCATTTGTCAGAAATCGTTGCAGTTTACAAAGAATACAATATCATCCGGCCCACCTGGCACATTTTTAAACCCCGTGCGGTCTTTGAGTCAAAAAGTGTGCCCACCCCTGTTCTAAACATTGTCCTGGCCATATCTCTTCCAAAGCTATTCAGATGTCTTTCATATTTACACATGTGAGTGTGAAACAGACACCCCACTGTAGAATCTGCTCTGTGCATGTAAATATTTATCATTTTTATTACTGCCCTTTCACTTGAGCACATTCTTCTTGTTCTTGTTTGACTTATGTCTGACAACACACTTATATAACATGTCCTGTTTTGAAGTATACCGTGATAAAATGTGATGGCTCATATTTTCGAGACTGCGTTCAAAGCCGCCTTTTGTTGGGACCGTCCCACACTGGATGCAGTTTGGTGCAGCGGGCCTCAGCAACTGTGTGGCCGATTGTTATGTGGACTATAAAGGCCATTGGAACAAACATGCCTCACAGTTTAATTCAATAGAGGCTTTGTGCGAGTTCAAAGATTGTGGGAGAATCCTTTTTCCCTCTTGTTGATAATATCCCTGCATGAACACCACCAAGCAAAGCATTTCTTAACATGAAATAGACCATTAGCGAGTTTGTTGTCATAGCTTTATCTCCAGTTTAGTGCAGGCTGCTGTATCACTATCATTGTTGTCTTTTCGGTGGTACTGGCTACCACACTTGTTGAGCTGTTTGGACTCTTGCAGGCGGCTGGTCGGGGCAGATTAATGGAGATGACTCGAAAGCGGGATTGGCGGAAGGAGGCAGCAACAACAGTACATCAGATTTACCCCCAGTAAACCACACACAGTGCCAGGTACGTGCACTTTCAACATAATGGTATATCTTGACCAGTTTTACAGTGTTACAAAATCATTGGCTTTTGTATTTTGTAAGTTGTGGAATATCAAAACAAATTCAAAGTGAGCATAAAATGATTAACTTTTGGTGGTAATCTGGATTTTTTTGGAAAGCTATCTACCTGACAGCATGTCTTCAAACCAAAACTTTTGCCCAATACTGCATATCTAGATTGTATTATGTTCAGTGCAGTTGAAGTGAAATAAAACCTTAGGGTAGGGTATATTTGGGGCAGAAGCTCATGAAGCGGGTGTGGCCCACGGATGTACAGTATACTGACCTCATAGTCAATTCATACTCATACAAGCCTAGTAAACAAGTACATCTACTATTTAATTACTACATGATACATCAAACATCCTCCTAATAGTACAGCAACTCATGAGTTTACAGGTGAATTGGTGCCCATGGTGAATATATAGCTTATACGTACATGTTATTGTAAACGTTCACATTGCCTAGGGCAGGGGGGGCAATTATTCTTTTCTGAGGGCCACATTGGGACCGGGGTCTGTTGTGGAGGGCCGATAACCTCGAGATGTGGTCGGGCAAATCTAGTTTATTGCCCTCATATTGACATGACTAATGCATTTTCTCTTTGTTGCCATCAGTAACATGTGGCACACAAATATGAATTGTGCCTCAACATTAGATATTATGATGTTTTACCAAGCTCGCACTTTGCCCAGGTCTGGGGGATGCCATTGCTTAGGATCATAGAATAGAATCCCCCATAATGGAAATAAGCAGAAGAAGATGAATGAATAATCATCAACATCTCATCCACTTTTTGAGCAATACAAAACAGTACACAGTGCACTGTAAAACTCACCACAAATATCAGCAAAAATATTGTATTCATTTTCTCTTTTTCCTCTCACATCCAGGCCAGTTCCCCAGATAGTGTGAAGGAGAACCAGGCTCCTCTGTCAGACTGTCACAATTGTTTAAGCCAGAGCTCGGTGTATCCCTGCACCAGCGCTGTCAACCCCACCATCGTCCTCCTACAACACAACAGAGGTACACTGTTCCATATTAACACCTACTGTGCATTTAACCCATCACTGTGTGTCCAGTCTGTGAGTGTTCCCTGTGTGACTATAACTTTGCTTCATGTCACTGTCCTGTCTCCTGTCTCTCACAGAACAACAAAAGCACCTTTCTCATTCAGAAGGTATGCACCAGTCATTAACAAACCAGATAACCTTTTGACTTGCTCCGTCTAACACAATCTAATTTATCAAACTGTTGAAAAAGCCCCAGTGTAACTGAAATCTGTAATGAAAATGACTTGCAGTATGTATCATGTTCCATTACTTAGTCAGTTGTAAGCCTATCACATGCTATATGGTTCAGATACAGGAAAGTCAAAATGAAATGTGGACATTTACAGAACACCTGCATCATAAAAAAAGGTATTTAATTCATACCTTTTTAACCTGGAGAGACTCACAGAAACAGGTAGGCTTTAGAGATGATTTATTGAGCGTGGTAAAATACATGTTTGACGCTTAGGACCCAGAGGAAATGTGCATGGAGATATATGCTGAACGTGTATGAGAATGCCTAGCCACTGGTGGTGGCTTGAGATGACCAGGTGAAGGGGGTAGAAGAGCGGGAGCGGCAGAAGGGATGATGCAGATGAGCGGTTCAGGTGGTGATGGACGGAGGAGGGTCACGGCATGAGCTGGGTGGCCAGAGGTGCGGTTAATTGGGTGTTTTTAAAAGAAGTCGGCTGAGTGGAGATATAGGCTGAGGTAGAGGTGCAGCTGGTGGAGAGCAGGGTGGAGCTCCAGGTGAGAGGTAGAGTAGTTGATGCAGCAGCTGCCAGTAGTCTTCCAGTTGAATAAGCTTCATTTTGCTTTTGACAATATATACAGTATATCTTTTTTTTTTTCTTCAGATTTTTGTTCAATTCAATTAATTATCAATTTGAAAGTCTTTCTGACAAAACCTTCCTGCTAATATCATGTTCCATTTTTGCAGTTATTTTTTGTATTTGGCATATTTGGACTGCATGAATGTTGAATCTTGTATATAATTGGAGTTAAACTGTATTTCTTCTCACAATCAAATATTTTCTTTTTCTATTAGAAGAAATTCATATTTCTTTTATTTTGTGTTTTTTGACAGACCCTACTCCTGAGCGGGACAAAAGCCCTGACCCTGGCCGAGACTCGGTCAGTCCTGTCCTGGATATGGACGGGAAGAGGCTGCGACTGTCTCTGCACTCGCCTGTCCTCAGCCCCATCAACAGACCTATTGTACCAGTCCGGGTAAGACGCCACCTCCCTACGCTACAATAAAGACTTAGATGTACTTTCAGAGGATGTCTTTCAGTCCATTATTCTCGGTGGACTATCTCACTACCCTCTTCTTTGCAGAACACTGATAAATCCAAAGACTGGTACAAGACCATGTTCAAACAGATTCACAAGATCCCAGGTGAGTCATTTCTAAATATTTTCTCATTTGAAGTCATCTTCTTGTGCACCATTGTGTTGTGTGTGTTTGTGGTTGTGTCACACTTTGCTCTGTCTCTTCACCATGGCTGTGCTCAGAGCATATTGAGGAAAACCCTTATCGCCCCACCTACATTTTTCCCGAGAACTATGACATTCGGGTGAAATTCAAAGGTAGCGTCCCGTAAAAGCAGTAACTCCGCTGGCTTCACTAACTGCAGCCTGGTCCTGGCTCTTTCAAATACTTTAGTTGTGTTTTGTCTCAACTTCACCCCAAAGACACTGAAAGTATTTGAAAGTATTTGACTACTATAGTGCTGATTAATACAAGCTAAGTACTGCAAGTTTTGTGCAAAATTGTTTAATTAATTAACAATGGATTTGGATTTTAGGCTGAACATTGAAGTAAATATTAGACCTCTTTGACCCAGCATCAAAATTCATATCTCACTGCAAAGACACAGAAATTAGTTCAATGCTAAATGTATCTGCAGAATTCTTCAAGACGACCTGTTTTGCATATTGCATAAATCTTGCAGTGGTAGTGTGAGTAAGTTTATGGTCAACTTATTTCCAGGATAAAAAACCAAAAGAGACTAAAAATGTAAACATGTCAAGTTGCAGTGTGGATGTTTATTACATGCATGTGTGGAATTTACTTAGAACTCTGTGCATTTGATACATTTAAGATAAAATGTATCATTAGTTATGGCTTAGTGTTAGTAGCACGTAGTATAGTGTTTTTGCCACTAGAGGTCATTGTAGTGTATTTTATGGACAGTGGTCTCACTAGAAATAAATAGGACCTGTGTGAATTGTTCAATATAAGACCTGTCAAAAGTCTTGACATTTTTCACCTTTACACTGAAAATATATTAATTTGTTTAGCTCTTAGTCATGCCAAGCTTAGTGCTGTAGTTTGCATTAAGTCAACTCCAACTATTCCCAAGAAACTTCTCCTCAACACTGAGTCAAATATAAGGATAGACTTAGAATTTCCCTATAGTTACTTACCAAGAGCACTTAATAAATGTATAGGTACACATAATACATGCAGTAGACTGTGGTGCTGCTTCATGATGCAGTACAGACTCAGGGCCTTGATGTGTATTGATGCTGAGATCCTGTTTTAGCTCAGTAATGCTTCCAGGAAGGAGCTCTATTTGACACACTCTGATTGTGCTGTGAATAAGGGTTTTTATTGGTGTATAAAATGATTAAATAGTCCTAAAGTCATTATAAGGTAAGTCTCGGGAATCAAGTAAATAATAAGTTAATTATAATGAATCCTGTTATGGTTGTTTTTAGACGATGCGTCCACTCCCTTTGCTTACTTGGCTGAAGGTACGTTCAGATCCATTTTAGCCTTTTATACATTGTCCAAAAAATCTAATTGATTGTGTTAGAGCTACTTCTTTTACGTAGAATGTTTGCCTGTGTATTTATTTTTGTATTTTCTTGTCAAAGCAAAGACTGTCCCACGGTCAAAGAGTGACATGACTGTAGACTCCAGAAGTCGGACGATGCCAGTGCCAACACGCTCCTCTTCTCTCAGACCAACTAAAAGGTCAGTGATCTGGACCACTACAGGGCTGTTGTACATCACTACAATTGGCATTTAGAAAACAAATTGTGCGCTTGAGTAAATGTATCTTCTTAGGCTGACTTTATATCAACTCAGGAGATTTCTGAAATACTCACCCTTTAGCTTCAAACTTCAGCTGGCTTGTCCTGAACATCTCTACATGACAAATTGAGTTATACCTAATAAAGTGGTCGGTGAGTGTATTTTAGTTCACTTTGTGCCACTAGATGGTGAGCTACAGTATGACATAAGCTATCCTCATAAGGAGAAACACTTCTGCAATGTGCTGAGAGATTAATGCTGAAGTATCCTGTAGAACATCTTATACAAATACATTATCTCAGGGGTGCACGGTGGCTGCAAATCCTCCTTGTATTACTGTGTATGCTCTCTGGCCTCATCAATCTAAATTGTCTTTAGTGTGTGTGAATGTTGTCTATTGGTGGGCAATGTGACATATATAAATGATTCCTCTATATACTTAAACCAGGTCATAAGTGTTACCCCAACCACAGTATGAGAACTATACTGCTTAGATATACTATATAATATTTGACTGGTTCTCAGCTGCTCCATTCAGTCCACTCCTGTCCTCCTTGGTCAGGTGTGGTTATCCGCCTTTCCCCTTCGTCTTTCATCCTCATCCCGTACACACATGTCGGTGCTGACACGGGACGGTCCAGTGTGAGAAGTGACTGACAAGGCTCGACAGGTGATGGAGGACTGCAGCTCGTTAAGACCTGTAGCTGACACACTGAGCTCTGACCACTGACCCTGTTTATGTCTGAATATATGCTGCAAGGGCTGCTGGGTAATTTTACTACTACAAGGGCACAGACAGCCTGGACCTGTGCCAAGGCCTGTAGTCCACAATTACATTTAGCATGTTGAGGATTTTGCTATGTAACTGTGTTTTCCTCTGTTTGTCAGTGGGCTGGAGTAAATGACTGATAAACTATGCTCTAGTGTCGTCTTGGAAAGGAAAATATTTCCAAAGGGAATGAATGACGTAATGCCTGTTCATTCTTCTCTTAAAATACAATGGACAATACAGTTCACCCCATTGTCTCCAAGGAGAGTCTTCAGGAAATGTTTCTTTAAGCTGAATGCTCTGTTAAATTGCTTATAGTGAAAACACTGTCTCAGTACAAAGGCCAAAGGAGAATTTATTACTATCACTACCAATAAATACTGTATAATTCACACATTTTATTAGCATAACGTCACCAGAGCTAGTACTTAGATATAAAAATGGGATCTGTAGCGTCACCATTATAAGCATAAAATAGTGCCTAGAGAGGATGTATTTAAGGGTGGACTCTTTGTCAGCCTTGCGACTAACTGCCAGTGTCCAGAGTGCACTCTTAGTTGCTCCAGCCACTGAAACATTTGTACATGTTTGTATGTTCTATTATATTCACTGTCCAAATAAGAGCTAAAATCCCTCAAATGAAAAATTACTTATTGTATTGCTATTGCAATGCTTCTGGTCTCATTGGTGGTTTAGCTAACCGGAAAATAACACACATATAATACACAAACACATATACAAATAATTGTTTGGCCTTTTACTTTTAGCATGTTTAGTGTTAATTGAAGTGAAGCTTATTAAGTGGTACCTTGTTTGGTTGTTTGTGTTCATCTTGGACAGAGTATTACTTATTTTCTATCCATATAATTATATATATATATATATATATATATATATATATATATATATTATATATTATATATAGCAACTGCAACTCAAGAGGGTTTAACAGTTTCTGAAATACTCATTTCAGATCTCATTCTTCTCTATTCTCATAGATCTGGTCTTAAACATCTTTGCATGACAAATTGAAATTGGCCAGAGTGCTTTTTTAGTTCATTTTGTATGACATAAGCTGTCCTCATGAGCAGACATACAGTATATGGCACAAACGCTGTCCTTGCTCTCTGCTTCTCCAACGTGCTGTTAACCACTATAGATAGATAGATATATGCATGCATGTCCCATACACACATGTCCATGACACGGGACGGTTCAGTGTGAGAAGTGACTGATAGGCTGACATGGCCCGACAGGTGACTGACCCATATTGTATTTGATTATTGTACATCATCAGCCATTGCTCTGAGATTTCATTATTATTATTATATTTTATTTATTTATTTCAGTCCTGTTTTTATGAATGGGAAACCCCACTGCTGTTTCCTGTCAGTGGGAGCAGTCTTGTTTACTCGCTCACATTACTAAATTTGCCCCATAACCTCAAATTAGATTTTCTGTCCTATCATCGTTAGAGGCAGACTTAAACGGCCTTGAAGGGGAGAGGCAAGTGGTGAGTGGGATAATAACGCTGCGGCCATCTTTAAATTAAAAATGTGGTTGCCATGGAGACAATTTGATAAGGCTTGGTCTCTCAGTCACTCTCTCTCTCTCACTCTCTCCCCTTTTTCCCTCCTTATAGGAATGAGTGGCAGCCCCCGGATAAAAAGGTAGACACCAGGAAGTACCGCGCCGAACCGAAAAGCATCTTTGAATACGAGCCGGGGAAATCATCCGTATTGAAACTGGAGAGAACGGTAAAAAAGCTAACATCTTTCTTAGTGTGTATCCTATTGACGTCTGTTAATGCATGTTGTGTTAGCCGTGCCACGCCATACCACCCTCTAGCTTCTACACCCACCATTCACTAAAACCACTCATCTCCCAACAGCTTACAACGCGACGTATGTTTAGCCTAAATTGCCACATTCCTCATTGGTGTCCCGTTGCTCTGACAGATGATCATGCTTCAGGGGGTGGGGTGGGGAGGTAGACCCAAGGCAGTATCGCTTTCAGGGATTACCATTGTCTTGCTCTTTTCAGTTTAAGGGTATTGGTCTGGATCGGATCACAGTCAATACAGGGATCCTAAGTGTAGTGCTTTCTCTGTGTGTGCAGTTACTAAATGGTGTACATAATGTGCTGTTGCTAGGACTAATGGAAGCAGCAGAATTTATTTACAGTATAGTTCATTAAAATTCTCTAAACCATATTTATCTTAGACGCAAAGACAGCACATATACGGGAGTCCCCATCCAAGCACACGCTGTCGTTGTGTCCCTGGGCAAGACACTTAACCTGCATTGCCAATGAATGAATGAATGAATGAATGTGGTGGTGGTTGGAGGGTTTGTAGGTGCAGAC
>JAVQKC010105783.1:0-47684 GCA_036025475.1 Philypnodon macrostomus | reverse complement strand
TTCCTCCGGAGGAGCTGGAGGAAGTGTCTGGGGAGAGGGAAGTATGGGCGTCCCTGCTTAGACTGCTGCCTCCGCGACCCGGCCCCGGATAAGCGGAAGAAGATGGATGGATGGATGATTGAGTTAAAAACAGCACACAGCTTCTCTAAATGTTTCCAGGCTATGAATGTAAGAGTCTTCCAAAAAAATAAAAATGCCGACAACCGATCCCGTGCAGGCTTGCAATTCATCAGAGAGTAGCTATCTATTAACGATCAACAAATTGATGTACGCCATTGTTGCCTTGTATAAGAACGAACCATCTGTACAGTCTACAGACGAACAGAGCGGCTGACCTCCTTTCCCCTTCTCTTTCTCTGCTCATTAGCTATCCTGAACCTCTCTCTCGGCTGCCTTCAGTTTTCAAACCCCCAAAAGAGACCTAAATCGCTTGCAATACAGGTTAGCTGGAGGAAGGCTGGGGAGTGTGGAGGGGAGTGGGGGGGGGGGCCCAAACATCTGTCGCACTAGGTACCCGCATGCAGCTCGGGGTATCTCCTGCGAGGAACTTTGGGGATGTTTAATTCATAAACGCTGTCATCCATGTAAACCTCCTGATTTCATAATGACTAACTCTTGGTGGTTTAATTAATTTAATAATGCCTTTCAGAAGCCATAAATGAAAGGGTCTCTGAAGTGGTGCATTAATTAGCCGGCGCCGATGCTAGGCCCTGTCAAACTGGTGGCTGTCAAAAATGCGAGCAGAGCGGCAGAGGAAGGAGGATGGGCACCTCCATTGACGTGCTAGGGTCAAAGGTCATGCCAATCAAGCACCTCACCCGCAACTTAATGAGTCATAATTTGTGTGTAGTATACATGTGTATGTGGGTCAACCTGTCCAGATTTTCACTCTCTCTTTGCCACACGACATGGAAATAAGTGGCTGGGGCGGCATGCTACTAACAATCGTGGTAATAAGCGGTGGCATGGCCGCATTATGCACTGACTTGTATTTACATGGCAACTACCTGTGAAAGCAAAATCCATCTGGGCTCTCGCTCCAGCACATATAAGCTTGATGCTATTAGCAGCTGCCTCTTTTTGCCTTAATTACAATGTTATGGCTTACTTGTTAAAACATAGCATAAATCAAAGTTCATTAAAAGTCTCGGCAACTCAACGCATGAGCACACAAAATCATCACAGAACCAACCAGATTATATTCCAAACTAACTCCATGCATCTCATAAGGAGCTTGTTTTCCTATTTCATATTTCATAAATATGAACCAGGGAGGTTGGTGTCTGTGCCTGTCCATTTATTACCATAAAAATCAGCTGACTGAAGTATCTCACTATCTGTGGAGGCAATTAACTGTTTTGAGAGAATGCGTAATACAGGACTTTGTAATGGTATCATTTGGAGTCAAGGCACAGATGCGCCGTGCAGAGCCATACTGTAATTAGAGAGAAACGCTGTACAGGTTTTCCACTAATTAGCAAATTATGCTGAAAATAGCATCAAGCTAATTAACAGTTATTATGGCATTTTTGAAAGTATGACTTTAATTAGCAAAGTCCTGACGCAGGCAATTTCAAACTCGTCTCCGAGAAGATGAGGAAGAAAAAGTAAAGAAAAAAACATGGGGCATGATCAAGAAGATACCCAGATTATTATGATGCCGTCAAAAAGCTGAAGAGGGGGAGGACGCTGGTGTGAGTGTGGGAGGGAAGGACCGGGCCTGAGCAAGACGGGCGGGGGTACCGCTTTGTGTGTTGTGTCTGAATCTCCATCCAAATGAGGGGACATGTGTGCGGTGCCACGCTGCCAAGAGGAGCCCAGTGTCAGGTGGTGGCTACCAGGCGAAGACGAGAGCGAGCTCAGCTGGTGCCCACAGCCACTCACTTATTCTACTCCGCTGCACATTAAAGCAGCCCTCGAGTGGAGCCAAGCCACGCCAACCCTGCCAGCCAACCTGACAACAACACTCCTCCTCCTCTTCCTCGCTTCCAACAGCTCCTCTTAGCACTTCCAGCCACCTTGGACCTAATGATGCCCGCTCAAACCTGCTGAAGAATCCTGCAGATGCTTACTTTGGTAATTACTTAAAGAAACTTACAACTATAAATGGAATTGTAGATTTGCTGGAAGTTACTGTTTCATGGTTAATGTGTTTTTAAAGACACCTGTGTAGGAGCGTTTGAAGCAGAAAGTGCCACTGCGACGTAAAAGCCGAGCACTGGAGATGGAGGAAGAGTGTGAAAAAGGAGAGGGCTGGACTGAAGGGTCTTTGAAGGCCCAGTGTGTGAGGCAGAACAGAAGTGTGCCTAGCCCCAGGCAGCCCGCGGCTCAGGCCCATTAGCTAGACTGACCTTGCCCGCGCCTTTGTCTTTGTGCTCTCTTCCCGCTGCTTCCCCTTCTCAAGCATTCCCTTTTTGTTGTCTCCGAGAGAGATTGGGAAGGGGGCCATATCTTTCAGCCTTCTAAACCCCCAACACACACCCACCCGTCACATACACACGCCCCCTTGCCCCCCCATGCCTTGCCTGGAGCATGTGCCCCAGAGGCTGAGGTACAGTGGCATCCCTAGCTGGTGGCCACCTCTGCCCCGACGCAAACTTGGCCTGAGCGGTCACTGCCCAGAAGAACCTCCGGAGACGACGCACTCAGAATCGAGAAGGGATTGGGGGTGGGGGGGGGGGGGGGGCAAGCAGGCATTCGCTGCAGGGCCCTACATACGTGCACCCACTCTGGGCAGCCTGCCTCTTTATTGCCTGCCTCTCATTTGAGAGGATGGAGCCCGGCTGCCAAGTTTTGACACCGCCACATATGGCCTCCTCCATCAATCGGACTAATCAAGCATCAAGGGGAGGCAGGACCGGCTTAATTGCCAGCCAGATATAGCTGCTCTCACTTGACGTGCAACCTGAAATAGAAACAGGTCTGAGGAGACATGACAGGAGATAAATGAATATGGCCATTGTTCTTATTAACTAAATCAAAATACACTTCTTTAGCCTGTAACCACAATATGACACCCAATCGCTCAAAACGAATTCACACGGAAACATTATAAACGTTCTGGAGATAAAGTCATCATATTTACATTCCTGATATCTGTATTTGTACATTCCGGTATTAGCAAAAAATAAACAATTAAGTGTTAAAGATAAGTGTAACAAAGAACAGTAAAAAAATATATATGCTGTCTCAGAAAATGAAGATTAATATATTTCTATCATATAATATAATTTCAAAATGTGTTCAAAATCAAGTCCAATAATTATTTGTAAACTCCTTGGGACAGAAAGTTGGGTTCCTGCCTTTAGGAATATTGCTAGATGGGAACCATATGGAAGACTGGGATGACTTGACCCAAATGGTCCTGAACCAGGAATCGAACCCTGGACTGTTCTGTATTTATATAGTACGCACTTTTCCAGGTGAAACATTTCTCTACATCCAGAAAAAATCATGGAAAACCTCCCTGGGACTGGTCTGAGAATATGAATAACAGATAGTGAAACTGCCGCTGTGCTTGCATTTTAAACAAGGCAAATCAACACTATTGCAAATATTGCCTTAATATAGCATCATCTGCTCATTAAAATGTGGATTATGTTCACATTTGTAATCTTTGGTTCCTCAGGATAGAGCAGTGTACAGTACAGATTTCCATGCAGGCTGCAATGTTCTCCCACTCCTTCAGTCCTTGAGGCGTTGTGTCTTGCCTCGGCTCGCCTCTCTCAACTTCCTGTTTCCCTACGCCCCCCGCCGAGGGAGCAGCCGCGGAATAACTTAGCACATGCAATGCGTCTCGGAGATCAACCGCGGCCGCTCCATTCATCTTGAGTTTCTCCTGTCACGCCTTCTTTTTCCGTTTGTAAACATTGCGGCTCTGTGGTCAGAATGGCCTTTTGTCCGATGTGTGTGTTTTTTTCACTCTCTCATTCACTTCAAAAGGTAACAAGTGACAGATGTCCGTCTTTGGGTGCAGGCTTAAACGTCCCCGGGTTTCCGAGATAGCATCTGGGCTGAATGTCAAACTGTGAATCTTCTTCTCTTCTTCCCCCTTCAGAATGCACTGTGCTTATGCCAACTCATTGTTATGTATGTCAAGGCCGGTGTCTACTATGAAATTAAGATACTCCCTGTCGTTCTCAATGCTTGGGGGGCACAGATGTTAAAATGATGGACAGTTATTAGAGAAAATATTAAAGAAAGGAGGAAGTGAGTGGATGGATAGCTCAATTAGAGACATATTAAGACTTCCTGGTGGGCTTGCAAGTTTTCCCCAAAAAATCGGACTCGGCGTGAAGCAGTATAGCCACAGGAGATATCATAAAAACAATAATGAATATAATAAAGGAAAGTTTTGGAATAAAAAGTGGCAAAGGTGGTGAGGTTGTAATCACAGCACGGTACGCTGTTTACTTAACGTTCTCATTTCCATCGCTGCCTGCTTTCAGTATTTACATGTTTAATTGAGAAGTGTGCCGCCGCTTGCTTGTGCCCATCTGCCGAGTCCCTTCCTCTTATCGGGCTCATTCCTCAAACTGACAGCTCTCCCCTTTCTGCATATCTCTCTTTTCACTCCCTGTGCCACGCTGCTACTAACTTGTCTCGCCGCCCATCCTCTCCTCCATCCTCTCCTCCATCCTCTTCAATCTGTCATGGCCGCCGATGAGTAATGACAATGCATTTTCCCTCAAATCAAACCAATAAGTACGAACATGCACACAGAGACTTGCGTTGAAAAATCCTGCATGGAAACTCACTCTCCTTTTTTTTTTTTTTTTTTTAAAAGCCACATCTAAATCACCGGCTGTCAGGCGCAACATGTGTGTCATTGTGTCCCCATCAACGTGTTTCATTGTATACACTAGCACCTCTTGAAAAGCAGCCTCTTATCAGTCGAGTGTCAGAAAGACACCCACCCCCCCGGCCCCCCCTTTGCGCTTGCCTTTCTAAATGCTTTTCTATTAAGAGCAGTGTTGTGTCCCTCTGATAGCAGGCCGCTTCTCCACTTCATCATTCATAATCCCAATGGGCGTCAATGGACTCTACAGCCACCCAAAAAGAAGGGGGCTTTGTCATTCACCGCAAATGAAAACAAGCTAAATGGGAGCGGAAATCTGAGGAATTCACCAGAAGAGAGAGAGAAAGAGACAAGGAAATGGCTCAATAGGCCAAAGCACTCCAGCCATGAATGGTCCACTCCACAGCATGGCACTGGCATAACATCACATGCACCTAGTGGGGTTTGTGTAGGCTCTAATTCAGCCTTGTAAATGACACAGAACACATGGAGATCATTATGCAAGTGTAAAAAAACATACCATTCGTGTTTGGGTTTCAGTTCTGTTTTAGCTAAGACCATGGGGTGTCCCACTTTTTAGGCAGAGAAGCATGTTAAAAAAATGACATATATACACGCGTGAGAACCAAAAATTGCTTAAAGGTAGCAATGATATTGGAGGCAAAATATGTATATTTCTTATATATATTAGGTCAGTACAACAAACCATCTACTGTGATGATAGTTGTTATGGGTTTATGCCACAACTTTTCCCATTTATTTGGGCTGGGGACTGGCACGTGGAGTAAATGGTGAAATTGTGTATAGTTTTATATTAAGGACAAAAATTCAAGCATACAATCTTCAGTTAAATTTAACAAGTAAAATGCTACTTATTTTTAGCCAGACCAGTGCTGTGTTCGTACCTTAACTTGATGTGTTTCGACCACTTCCTGTAGTCTTCATGAGAAGTCACGTGATGTTACGGGGAAGTGTCTGGCCAGCTGATTTATACAGGTTTTGGTGTGATTCTCCTTCTGATGAAGACTACAGGAAGTGGTCGAAACATGTCAAGTTAAGGTACGAACACAGCACTGGTCTGATTAAAAAGAAGAGCCTATCAATAAACTTAGACCAAATGAACCTTTTTGGACTAAAATACCATGTCTGCTGAGAACTAGTCACATGAGAAGCCTGAGATGTGACTGAAATAAAATGGCGAACAAGTGATTATTTTTAAATCAGGAGCAAAACAAGAAGGAAGATGTTTACATATTACAGCAGAGGCTAACTTTGAGCAGCTCAAAAGTCTAAAATGATGTTCCCGCCCTTCCCAGCATGCAGAAGTCCCGCTGGGGCCCTGGATGTGATCAGCAGCATCCCCACCACGTCTCCTCATTATTGAGTAAATAGGTTTGGGCATGTCCTCAGTAAACAAAGCCAAGACTGACAGTTAAGGGAGTGAGGGGAGTGGGAGGCAGCCTCGTTCCCAATTAGAGTCGCCTCAGGCAAAACTTTAAAGAGGAGATCAATCCTACAGATCGCTAAACTGATCCTGTCACAGGCTGGGGATATTTAAACCGTGGTGCGGAGTGGAGCGGCACGGGGCACTCCGACAGTACACTTCCACTGTGTGTGCTAATGACTCGGGGGTAGGCTCTCTCACCAGGACACACACCCCACAGCGAGCCGCCCATGATTGACGGCTCGGATCGGACCTCAGCTGCACTTCTCCGCGCAGTGGGGGCCAGATGGGGAAATAGTGATTTGCGTTTTTTAGTATGCAGCGCCTCTGCTTATGGATATTCCCTAATTGTCTGCCTTACTTACCTGTGAGGCCGTTTCCCATCACAGATGCAGAGTACATTTCAAATTAACCTGGGATGTTTTGATTTTTTCCCTTCACCTCCACCTTTGAAGCAGACTTATTAAAATTTGCCAGTGGGACTCATCCCTGTCTGTGGACTCCAGGTGGAAAGTTACTCCTCACTAATGTTGAGAGGCTAACATGAGGTGAATGAAACCCGAATGGAGGGATGACACCTGAGTTTAACTGCGTTGTCAATCCATGACAACCTGCTAAAGCAGCACATACTGTATCTTTGAATACAAGTGAGTTAGTGGAGCTCCAACTCCCAAGCACAGGCGGGTGTGTAATGAGCAACCAAGCGCTCTGCAACAGTAGAGGAAGTGAGCATTTAAATGAGCCAATGATGCATTATGTATATGACTGAGGCTCCTGTGCACGAATTAATCATGATCATAAAAGGAAAAGACAAAACAACACACTCTGGCCACAGCTAAACTGTTGTGATCTAATGCAAAACAAATTCATTTTTCATGCCATTAAAGATAAAACAAATCTTAAAAGGTTTGGTTTTGCTTGTCTGCCTCTCTTATTGAGAGTCATTCACTTTTAACTTTATTTGCGGATTATTGCAAATCCCCAGTACAAATCATATCATGAAATCATGTAGCTGGGACATTGGATGTGTTCTGCTAATGCTCAAGGATGATCCCCTGAGGGAGCCGTTGAGAAGAGGAGCAGAGGAAGAATAGAAAAGGCAGATCGTCGGAGGAGAGGTGGAGAGGCTTACAGGACGGGGAGCGGCAGGAAGGGCGGGAAACACAGGCCAGGAGGAGGGGAGGGCGCCGGCAGTCAAGCTGCACTTTATCCTGACAGATCTCCTTTACACACTAATTTCCTTGTTAAAGAAGAGAAAATGGCACTCAATCCGGTGAAATCCTTTTCTCCTGGAGCAGGCCTGTCAGCTGAGGGATGAGTGGATACAAGCAGAGCTTTCCTCCTCAGGCGAGCTCCCCCTGGCACACAGCGGCTCTGCTACAGCTCGCAGCGGAGCTCTCTATCTATAGCCATAATTAATACACCATCAGAATATAATGAACCATACCATGATACATGGATTTCAGTGGTTGCCGTCGACACCAGTCATTTAACAGCTTGCTGGAAATCAAATGTGAAGTCAATTGATTTTTTGATCATGTCATCTCCATCACAAATGGCAAACAAATTGTGTACAAACATTTCATGCTCAGTTGCTGTTTATAAACATCCCCCATGACAAAATAGCACCCTTCTCCCTCTTCCATTCACACTTATCAGGAAAGACAATAAAGGCCACATATTTCGCAGCAACATGTTTATCGCTGAATTTGTAATTCACCAAAGTGTATTAGCTTGGATTTGAAAGAAGGGAGCAAAGAAAAGCCTCTTTTATTTTAAGTCCGGGTGTTAGCCGTTGGCTCTGGATGTTCTCATCTCCCCAGATTACTATTCGCAGGGTGTGTGTCAAGACTACTTTTCAGAAATCTCTGTAACAATTCAGATGCGATCGATAAGGAGTGACAGTTTATTCTAAGGCTTAGCACAGGCTGAGAAAAGGACGAGTCAAGCATCAAGTTTAGAGGAATGAATTTGTTTTGTATTTGATTTTTCCATTAAATTTATCACCACTTTAACTGGGCCGGTTTCTCTATTCGCCCCCTCACACACTCTCGACCCCCTCCCTGTCACTCACATCAACAACCAGGCTGTAAATGCCTGTCAATTTCTCATCTGTGATTTCCATGTCTTCACTTTCATCCATTTTTGATTGCTTCACACCCTATACCTATGATGCTTTTAGTGCTCATCGGTGACCTTGTGAGATGATGGGGGAAATTATAAAAATAAATTTTCAGTGGCAGAACACCAGTGCCCTTTATAACACTTCATCATATCTGCTGCAGATGGAAAATAGTTGAGAAACATTTTCTTACAAAACAGTCTAATGCTGGTTTGGCACAAAATCATATGGTAAATCTATTACCACTTTGTCAAGGCAAACCACTTGAGGTTTCCCACAGTGTTGCTGCAGGGGAAAGTGGGAAATGGTAACCCTGAAAGTACTGTCCACTTTCTCTTATTATAGTGTTTTCAAAATGGTCTCCTCCTTCAGATTTAAGGGTCATTGAGGAAGCCAATCAGAGGGACAGGCCAGTCAGAAAGCCAGCGGCGTGAACAGGACAGAAAGCAGCTGATGAAATTCATCCATACTTCTCACTTATGATGACATGATTGATTTTCCCTCAGAGTGCTCAAATGTAGGATTGTCTTCCTACCCCCATCTCCTCCTCTATCCCACCTCAATCTGCCCACCCACCCGCCAAGCCAGCAGCTAATGGATAAAGCCTCTGTCTGTCTCAGGCATGGCGCAGAGTTGACGAGTGGAAGAACAACTGCAACGAATGAAGGGTGAAATCTGAGAGTGCAATTTTCCGTCTGTCAATCTCCCTTCAAGAGAACAAGTTGACCACCAATCAGCGGAGTCGATTCGGGGCTGCCGCTCGACGGGGGCGCTTTGAGTGACAGCGTCATGTCACTACATTAACAGGCCAATGAAAGACATAAAAAGGAATTTTTTGAAGGGCCCGACCAGTTATTTGATTTTTGGGATGTGATTTGGAGGAGGCATACATGTCTGCTTTAAGAAATGAACAAACTGACAGGTTAATGCATAACATATTGCTCTATAATTCATGATTGTGAATTTTGGAGACTGCTATCATCCACTAGGTTCTTCAAAATACAACCAATTAAACTTTACTTAATTATTAAAGGTAGAAAGTGAGGGAGAAACATGCCTTAAAAACTCTTGCTCGCAGTCAATTACGATAAAACTTTAATGAGGCTGGATAGAGAGCCATAAAAACTGATAGCCCCTCTGTCATGAATTATATATCCATATCGATTTTGTTTCTTTGCTATAAGAATTGCAGGTAATCGTATGTTACCACATGTAAAGTGCACTTCCCTGGTGAGGATAAATATTAACTATCAAATATATATGTGGTGTGTGTGCATTTACGACCAGGCTTATGTAGAAAATGAAGAGCAGAGATGTCGAGGCAAGGGCCATTGGGAATGGATGAAGGGTGCCATATCTGACAGTAAGAGAGACCCTTAGCAGCGCCGCCTTGATATGTTACCTAGTTAGCGTCACAGAGAGAGGAATAAATAGTTCTTTATTATTTGTGGTTGCCATCATGTCTCTCCTAATAGACAGGCTATACTGAGTTTAAACCACATTATCCTCCATGAGACCATCGCAATTACTCTTGAGAGCTAGGTCTGATGTGTGGATAAGGCAGGTCGCCCATGTCTTAATGAACACAAACAATGTAAAATGGAGGAAGGAGCAGTGGGGGGAAAGATAATGGCAGGGGAGGGTTTGTTCTAATAGAGACAGCACTAAGTTGTTTGCTATGATCTATGCCAAGTGAAAGGATGCTGAAAACCCCTGATGTTAGTTTGTAGACATCTTTTTTCATCATCCTATTAGCCATTCTGCCTACACCCTTTTCTCTACATTTTTGCTGCTGGATGGTAAGCGCAAATCCTGTTTAGTGGATTGCACTTGTGTACATTGCTGTCATTGTCATGGTTGTGCCTTGTTGGACACTAGTGGAGGTGAAAGGGCACCAAACTGGATCACCGTGACACCCAGCCACAGAGATATTCCCAGCACAAATGGCTCAGTGCTGGGTTAATTGATAAACTGCCGCTCCACTTCATTAGTCAGACAGACTCGGCTTAACGAACGAACACACAGAGTGTCACTCTGAATATGTTAATCATGACTGGCCATTATGGGTCTTTCTGCCTCCTCACCTCAGCCTCTGGAAACTACAAAGACCACACATCCAGAGAACACTTGTTTCACATAAGGCTATTTATCAGCGACAACAGAAAAAATATGAGACAGACAGACGCTGGTGTGGTCGTTGGTGTTATTGAATATAAATTTATAATAACCATGTAAAAAATGCATCATTTGGCCTTTTCACAAAGGCAGTTGTAATATAGCACTAGGTGAGCACTGTACTTGACGTACACACTGGAGGTGAGGGTGTCAGGGGAGAGCTCGCTGGAGCGAGAGGAGGTTTTATTGTTGCCCAGCCCTTCCGCTTAAGTGCACATGGCTGGGAGGAAGCCGGGACCTCCAGCTCTGACCTCTGCGCATGTATATTTAATAGGCCATCAGTTGGCCGGGGCAGCGCTCTGATCAGGATTCAGAGAGGGGCTTTGAACACCCCTGTGTATTCCTGAGCGTGCAGCCTCAAGCTGCTCTCCCCAGCTGTGTCAATCCGACAGCACTGTTACAGGCACCCAGACAAGGCGCTGGGCACTCCACTGCTACCGCCTAATGACTGCAGAAAAAAGCAAACAAACACCAAAACAAAAACATTTGGCGTATGGATCTCTGCTACCATCTAATGAGAGGTTTTAAAAACTGAAAGATCATGCCAGCTGATATATTGTAGGGTAGTGAGGGTGTGTTTGGATTACATCAGCTATTCTATACAATAATATGTTCTCTTTAATAATAACAAAAAGGCAATCTCACGGTCACTGCACCACACACGCCAGTAACGATTGCAGAAACAAGAAGGCAAACAGAGAAGTGCCACTCGTGTGTCTTTTCTTCTAACAAGGTATCACTAGTCTTTGAGTCAAATTGGCTGTGTGTGAGCGTATGAATGTCACAGCTCACGCACATGGCTGCGTGTACGCGTGTGTGAGGCCAGCTTAACGAGGGTGGTTCATTTGACAGGCAATTAGTTTGCGGAGCTGCTATTGACAGCCCCTGCGCTTGTGTTTGTTCAACAGCTCTGGGTGAGTTCCACGCTCCCTGGGCTACGTGACAAAGCACCTCCGACAGGGAGCTCCTGATCTCCAGCGAGCCTCGCTGCTCTGGAAGGAGGGGGGTATGTGACAGCCTTGTGCACACGAGAAGGGGAGACATACACGAGCCACAAGGGTCTATTAGAGGCTTGTTGCAAGTTAATGCAGCTACAACACATTTTTGGTGTCGTATTTTGAAAGGCCTGAGCAATGATGTTGTCATTTGTTGTTTGATTGTGGGGATGGCGAAGGGTAATCTTAGGAGACACTACATGCACACACATATAAATGCAGCTGAAGAGAAGACACAGAGGTGGGGCAAAGCTGCAGGGAGCCAGAGAAGAGGAAAATATAACAAGATCCAAACACTTTTATCCTCGAAAATCCCATATTCTAATGCATGAGCCCATCCCTCTTTTAGTTGCAACCGTTTCGTTTGTAGAGCCAAGCTCCAATCAATATCATTATTTTCACAGAGGATCGAAGTGCCTTCACCGAGTTAATGGGGGATTGAGGTGGTAAACGTTTACTCTCTCACTGTCAGCAAAGCACTGGTCCATAGTGGACCAGATGACAGCACTGGCCCTGCTGTGGACACACTGTGTGGAGATGTCCTGTGGGTAGACAGGCTGCATGGACTGTCAACCGCCTGCCATGCCCTAGATGGCCTAACATATCAGCCTCTTGAGTTAGAGCAGCAGCAAGAGCTAAAAGAAACAAACTGGCCAGCCCTGGTAGCAGCATTACAGGCCTTACCCTCTCACTGTTGATGCAAGACTAAAACTAATAACCGCCTCTGTTTAGCCTGAGCCACATTAGAAAAATAATTTAAATTAAAGCAAAGTTAATTAAGAAAAATATTCAAAACATGCTTCATTTAGAAACATTTGGTCCATGCTTGTGAGGATCAGCTGTTCTGTCAGATTTTTGGGAGAAATTAAGACTAATCTGCAGCTGGCAACAGCGAACTAAATTCTCTCATATAGCAGCATATGCTAAATAGCTCTTCAAGCGCACAGATGCATTGCTGTAAAATACTTCTCCTGTCTGCGTATCTGCATCTCCCAGATGGGTCCCAAGCTGTGCCAAACTGCATCTCATCAGTGGCTATGAACTATGGCATCACATGACCGCCGGAGATATGTGCAATCCTATTCTGTGGTGCCTTGGCACAACATGGTCAAGCGATGCATCATCAGGAAGCCCAGAGTCTGTCAAACTGGAGCTAACTAGCAGGAACAGGACACAGTGGCTTTTCTGCACCAACTGTTTAAACTTACATCTCATAAATGAGAGACCAGAACTCTAGTTTAGTCCATATTTTCACCCAGAAAAAAAGAGTAATCAGCAGAGTTTGACTTGATTTGGTTTTTCATGAGGGTGTGACAGAGCAGTGAGAGATTTCATGGGACGCTGCCCCATGATTCATTGAGTTATTGGTTTCCGCCCTGTTTTAATCGCTGGCGGGCCAAGCCAAAAAATCTCGAAGGATTCCGGAGTGCTCATTTCTCCACCATTCAGCAGAATGGAATTTGGTCTGCAAGTGCCTCACGTCATTCGAGGCGTCCTTCACAGTTTCTGGGGCCCTAATTCAAACCACATGGAGGCCAGCGTCCGGTTACGGACCTCTGCAAAAAAAGGACACATTTTCATTGGCTGCTCCGTGATGGGAAATGGGGTGTCTTGATAGAAAAAGATAACAAACACATCTGTAGGAGTCACAACATAGCCAAAGCACACACACAGTTGTATGTATGAATATACATACACATGTAGATGGAGCGAGACGTTTACAAATATACATGCATATACACAAATACACAGCGTCCGGGAGCACACACTTATGGCCCTGCCATGGCTGTTTGTTTGACATGATGGAAGAATGAGCAGCAGCCTCTGTAATATTGCTCCTATTCTTCATTGACAAGCATATATATTTTTTGCTGTTCCCAACTGACTTTGCAGCGCTGAACTCCATTTATGAATTATCTGACATATTTCCTGCTATTTTTTTGACAGGAGTACTCAGAGGAAATTTCAAGGCACCTTTCTCCTGACAAGTAGAAATATCAATATTTGAATAAATTGCAGATTTGGATCTCCTCACATGGATGCTCTCCAGCAGGAGAGAGAGTGTGTATGTGTATATGTGTGTTTGTGTGTGAGCGAAGCCAATGGGAAGGGGTTTGTTTCATTCTGTTACCACAGTCTTATCCCCCTGAGCCCGCAGGCACAAATCTGTATGCAGCATTTCATTAGGAAGCAGCTCGGCTGAGTGACATGTGAAGCACACCTCGCCGTCGACCTGATGAAGTTTACTTCTCTCAAACGACAAAAAGCCACTTTGTAGACTAGCCTTTTTTTCCACAGAGAAAGAGAGAGGTGATGGCTGAGCACCAATAAAAGAATCATGAATGTTGCTTCACAAAATGACAGGCCTATCTGTACACAAATATTTCTCTTCCAGAAAAATGTAAGCTTCAGAGCTTTTTTTTCTCTCCTCTAGATGGGACTTGATAGAACTGACAGTGTTGGAAATATGATCAACTAAATTCTAAGCCTTACAGAAAACAGCTGACAGGAAGCAAAAGGAAAGAATGAAAATGGATCGTTCTTTATCTTTCAAAAATGGCAACTGTTACGTGGGGGAAGTAGCATTTCACCCACTGAACTAAATAATTTACAAACAAAAACACTATTGTCCTACAACCTTGATAAATCTTCTATCTGTGTGGAAGAGGTCAATGTCAAGCATCCATAACACTCAGGGCTGTCTGGTGGAGCTACTGGTGTTACGTATGAGGGACTTGTGCCTATCTGTCTCACTCTGTTTAGCTGCAGTAGCTGCCATGCTGTCTGCATGTCTCTGCACTCACTGATAGATCACTCTGCCCAGCCTCCAGCCCCTCCTCCGTGCACCCACCATGATTTCAGGAGCCTGAGAAATGGCTTAGCCATGTGAGGTTACTCAGGTACCAACAAGGCTTTGACCCTGTGACCTCTGCGCTGACCTTTATGACCCCAGTGCCATACTTTCTCCCTCTCCTACACAAAACAAAAACAAACCTTATCATGCGCCTGCGCAACTGAAAGAAATGGCTTGCGCTTATATCAATGTGCTGCTTTGACAATCATCTGTCCACACAACCTATGCTTTCACAGACGGGGGCTGTTTGACACTACAACAGAGGTGACGCGTGAGCCTCGCCTGGCCTTATCTTGTCTGCTCTCCATCTCTGTCCTCACTCCTTCTTGTGTGCACAACTTAATAAGCAAGCAAGGGGTAGATTCCCATTATGGAAAGCCTGGAAAATGGCCCGGACATTTTCCCCTGTATCTGGGATCTCCATCTGGAGAAGGCACTCTCACTCTCACTGCCCCCCTTGTCCAATCTCTGTGTGTGTTCTGAGCCTATGCTGCAGCGATGGCTTTCACTCTTCACTGGCCACAATGAGATTGGCCCACCAGGTTGACTCTATTCGAATCGACAACCCATTTCAATAACGTAACAAAACACAACAGAGTGCTGATGTTGAATAAAACATTTTGAAGACTGCCCAGAGGGTCAAATGGGTCTTGGATCAGATCTAATTCTGTCAAATCTGAGACTCTTTAGCCAGATTCCACACTTAAGAAGAACTTAATGACTACAGTTTGTAAGACATAAACTTTTCCCCAGACAATGTCTATGTCACTTCTACACATCAACATGGCTGCTCCATAAGTGAAGTATATAGTTTACGAACTAATAAATATTACACTGAGGTCAGCAAGTCTCTAATCTCTGACATTATTAGTAAAAACAAAGCCCACAGCTTTACGCCATGCACCTCCTCACATCTGCAGATGCACATGCAAAGGTTCGAACATAATATGGTGTGACTTAAACCATACATGAGAAGAGAAAATAAATATGCTAAGAGCAGCGGGGTGGACCGGGCCAGGCCTCTACGGACCTATGTCATCACTCCCTCTGGTCCGGACTGTGCTCCCCACCCGAGCACAGGGCTCAATGATTACTGAGGCTCAGCTTCCCTCTAAGAAAGCAAACCGGAGCTGCAGTCCAAACAAGGCCGAGGCAGCGGCGAGGGAGCAGCGCTGCAGCAGGCGGCTCGGGTTTACCGGCGTCTCCGACCTGGCTGGCCCCCGGGCTCGCATTAGTCCCCCAGTCCAGCCTCTCTAGGACAAACAAACAAGCAGCACTTACACAGTCAGGGAAGAGCAGTGAGGCGGGGAGAGCTGGTGCCACCAGCACTGTGCGGAGGGGAACCTGACCCAATTGGATTTGCTTTATCACCCAATATAATGACTCCCAGACTGGCCTGTTCCACTGCTCGAAAATAAAAGATTACAAAAAATCTGCCTGCCTGCCATTCTGAGTTTGGCCCAAAATGGGCAGCTCCCCCAAAAACAGATGGGGAGGCATCTCAAAAATGTTCTGTGCCTCTGGGGACATGTGGTTTTCCCCATCATTATATAACTGTAAACTCCTGGATGTCAGAGATTGGGGATAATAACTTTCAGATGTTGGCAGCCCCGGCCAACACTGGGACCTGCTGGATGGGAACGCTTATTTGGCAGAGAGGAGGAAGTCCGAGAGATTAGGACTAAGATGTGACAGGGAGAAAAGTGGATCTGGACTGGACCCGAGTGGTCTTTTCACTGTTTTCCTCTATTCCACACTGCAATGGTCGCTAATGACAACTGGGTGGCAACAGACATGCGTGGGGGGACACTGAATGAGACAAATGATTATCAAAACCACAGGAAATCATGTCACTGTGTTAACACGCAGAAACCGAGCTAAAGTGCTCCGACTTGATCCAGCACTTTGAGCATTCTGTTTCAATTTTCCAACAGATTTGATGTGACAGTTTTAGCGTTCCCCATTGCAGTGCAGATGTGCCACTAATTCAGAAACAGACACACCTCCTTCAATAAATGAGTCCTTATAGAAGTGTCATCCCGTTAAACCATCTTTATTGGTTTGTCTTACATGGTGGGAGAGGGTCATTGTTCATTGTGATGGCCCAGCGGCTGTGGTCAAGGTTTGGTCACTTGAAGTACTCTAATGAAAAACCTAGTCACTTTTTTAAATTCTTGCCGGTCACAGGCACAGTCCAGTTTTTCTTCTTTTAATTTTTTTTTTCCTTTTGCTTTAAAGTATTGATTGCAGTGCTGAACAAGCAGAGGAGTGTTTTTTATTGTGAATCAATACTGATCGATCGGCAGCCTGGGTGTTGAATATGGATCAATATCACACCAGGCTGTGGAGGAGATCTGATTTCAATTGGCAAGAGAAGCCCACAGCAGGTTTCCATCAAGCGGTAATTCAAGACATGGGAACATAAGTCAGATGGATTGATATAGACTAGCCAGGACCTTTCTTGCCACTGAACCAGCACAAGGAAATTTCTGTCATATATCATTAACACAGTTGGGGCAGGCGGTAAGAAAAGAGGGGGAGTTGAGTACCTCGCTGACCCTCGATGAAGAGTGCTGGTCAAACATTGAATAAATATTCCATTATTAGCATGAATCTTGTGTTATTTTTTAAAAAAGAAAAAAGAGCCAAACAGTCAAACTGAAATGGAGGAGCAGCTCTGGGTGCAGCGAACACACTGTGGTCATGTTCTGTTCTGGGACGTCTGGTTTTGATTATGCAGAGGTCAACGCGAGATTCATATTGTATGCTGTTATTAATTTACTGCACAAATGTCCCGGAGAAAACTGGTGAAATATTTTTATAGCACTTATCATATGGTTGATCTTTATGGACACCCCACATTTGTTTAATTTAAACAAAGCAACAACATACATGATATAATTTAAGTGTGTCCATGTGTCCATGTAAAAAGCAGGTCACATTGTTCATTCATCACCTGTTAGTGATTGGTGAACAGAGAGGCACTGTTCCAAATGACAGCATTGTAAAACAATAAAAACAGAGCTATAGTTAGAAATAACTTGTCACTTTTAATAAATGACACTGGTTCAGGGCTCTTTCTCAGGGGCTTCTCTTCCGATACATCCCAGGCACCCCTGGGGCCAGCGGAGCAGCCAGCAGACCAGCTCGTTTCCCCGAGGTAACTGATGACCCTATTCACCGAATTCCCTCGTCTTTGTCCTGTGACCTCACACTAGCAGGAGCAGGACCATGTCCGATGAAATCTTCAGACTGCTTCCCATCCTAATCTCAGCTGTGTCACACTACAAATTGCTACATTCAGAAAATGGAAATAGATTGAGGTGGGTTGGAAGGAGGGCCTGACCGAGGGGAGGGGGCAGCGGAGGAGTGTGCATCGACAAGCAGTCCCCTAAGAAAAATACTTGAGGAAAAGAACGACTCGGGAGATCCCGACAAGGAATCACATCTCAGCGAACATATTGATCTGATTTACAAAACCTCCAGTCTAATGCGAAACAAATGGCGTGGGCGTGAACTGGTACTTAACCATAAAACCCCAGCATTACTCCGTCTCCGATGAAATACCACATATATCCCTCACCGGGGCCTAATGTGCTGTTTTACGGCCAGATACGACTGAGGTTGACCCAACAGTTTGTTTGACAATTAGGAGAAACCTAATAAGGATTGAATGGGAGTGAAAACATGCCAAGAGAAAGAAAGGAGTCCCCTTTTAACTAGAAAAAAATACAAAACATTGGTTTGAGTGACCTAAATGTGATGCAGAATCAGGAGCCATTTGAAAAAGCTTGCGTCATTAATGCTTTAAGCAACCAAACAGCATCCTCAAAACAGCTACAAAGTTTAATTATAAAAGAGAGGTGCTAAATATTTGAGCAAGTGCCATGTTTTATTCACATCTGATTACAATTTTCACATTTTCAGTGTGCTCTGCTCATTGCGGCAGGGAATAAGAAGGTATGGAAAAAAATCTTCATACAGTGTTTAATTTCCTAATATTGAAAAAACTCACATCCATTGCCTCACATGCACACTTCAGTCACAGTCAGACAGTGCGAAGTAACTCGGTGAATGCAACTTGTGCAACAGAAAAAACATACAGTAAATATATTTGATAACCTTTTGTGTTGAGTGTGTACAAGGATACAGGGGCCAGTATTGCTCTTGGCCCAGCATTCATCCCATCAGCCCAGCTCTGGCCTTGTTTCTGTCAGCAGTGAACCAGGGGAGTACAGCAAGGGGCGAGGGGGGTGAGGGGGTGCATGAGAGGCAGAGAGGAAGAGAAGGAAAAGAGGAGGTGGTGGAGGGGGTTGTCTCCATGGACAGATGGACTGCTCTTTCTCAACACATGTGGAACCATGTTTCGTCTTTCACTGCCGTCAAGCTGGAGCCGAATCCGTCGCTCTGTTGGCCCGCGCCACTCTTTTCGTACTGCACACCTCTCTCTTTAGCACGCCACACACACACACACACACACACACACACACACACGGCAGCACACAAACATCTCCGTCTTCCCCTGCACACATGTTAAAGTCATCACCCCTGCTCAGCGCTAGTAAAACACAACACCCCCGGCTTCTCTGCTGTTGTCAAGTCTTGCCATTAGCTGATGCCACTGGGGAATCCTACCCTAGTGAGGTGGGTCTCCCGAGGGAGCGTCAGGCACCACGTTACGTTCAGCCGCCACTCATGTGAACCCAAACATGTGAGCATAATTTGGAAAATATCATTTATACTGTGCGTCTTTGTACGTGTCTTGACATTTACAAACTGCGATAAAACCGACATGAGGGAGGAGGGAATAGAAAACGGGGCGAGAATAATTTGAGGTAATGTTTTGCTTAGTGAACAGGATTACCCAATACTGGATGTTGGAGAGCTAGGAAGGAGGTTCTGGCTCTGGGGCCGCGCTCGACGTCTGGGTTTCATTTTTCGGCAAGTGCAAGCCAAAGGAGAGCTGCCAAGTACAGCTTTTGCTCTCAACACTTCCTGCTCTTCCTACCCTGGCTCAGGGAGACAGGCTTCACTCAAACATCACGTTGACTTTAGATGGGGGTGGCCAGTTAATTCTCCCTGCGTTTCTCAATGGGCCCAAAAAAATAAAAACTCACATCTGTCGAATGAATTACAGCAAACATGGCCATAAATAAAAATCGCTGAGATGGACATGCTGTAAAGGCGCAAATAAAAAAGGTGAGTGCAGGTGTTGGCGTCGCCCCGGTGCATGTGTGTAAATAGGGAACATTTCTTATAGATGTTGACAGCTTTAAATAACTGACTGTAAAAACTTCACTAATACTAGTCCAAGTGCTTAACGTACAATGTGAAAACTCCAGAAACAACACCTGCAGTAATCAGCCCTCAATCACAACAACAGTGACCTCTGTGTTGCATGGCGTTCCTAATGGATGCTGGGTGCAAAAAGATAGATTAACACTACCTACCGAGTGCCAATTTAATTGCTGAGATGCAGCGAAAACATGTCATTTAGGTACTTCATGAGCAGACGTCCCCTTTTGCAGGTTATCAAGACGACGACGGAGACGGCGGCAACGGCTCAGTTAGGAACACACCCCCTTTTTTCCATTGCTGATGTGCAATTATAATGGTTTTAGAAATCCTCTTGACAGTCCAGGACTTAGCCAAAAATGTAAATGACATTAAAGGAGACAATGAATTTAATTTTGTTTAATGTCCCCTTTCGCTGATTCTCATTTACATCACATTTCCACATAAAGGGCTGACCTTATAAATACTGGCATTTGTTCAGCTTTTGGAAGGTAATCACGCTTTTGCAAAAACCAGATGGGAGCACGCGCATTTTCCGATTTGTTTCTTTGCAAAGGCCGAGGGGAACCCACACACGCGGCGTTCTGAAAAGCTGTGCCTCTTTTGTTTCGGGCATAAACAACTTGACAACAAGTCAAGTGCACTCTGGGAAATGACCTCGTAGGTGTTCCCGCAAATGAACGATAACGCAAAGTCATTTAGGAAATACGGGCGGCGCTAATGAGGGACATAACGGAAAAGCTAAGCAAAATTTACATTAGGGCTAGAATGTAATTGCATTAACACACAAACAGGTGCGGCGAGGCCTTTATAAATGAGCTAAACGAATAAAAAGCCTCCCACTGCACTGACTTATGGTGTGTGCTGACCAAAAAAATAGACAGGGCGAGAAATTGGGGGAAAAAACAAGTCAATGTCATGAATTATTCAGTGGCTGGGCTGCACTCCAGAGGTCGGCGCCCTTTGACCTTTGTGACAGGAAGTGAAAGGGAGCGCTGTAGCTGCTGAAATAAATGGGCCTGACGTGTTTAGATCTGCGCGAGTCCGTCCCGCTCGTGAATGGCAGCGTAAATTGACACAGCATGTTAAGCCATATGAACACGTATTAAATTCAGAAATTCATATTTGAGGAGAATCCACTCTCTTTTTTTCCCTTCCACTCCCAGAGCTCTGGGTGCATAAATTGCTACAGCTTTTCACTCTAAAAGTGTGACCTCTGAACCCTGACACGCAGAATGACTCATTTTCTCTCCTCTTTCAACAACATGTGCTGTCTTATTACAAAATCCATGCGTAAGCCCCAACAATGTATCTAATCTTTCACACAAGAGAAGACAAAGTCAATATGCAAGAGGAGTGGAGACAGATATCAGGGCAGCAGAGTCATAGCAAATTGAGTTATGTTTGGTTATACACTACGTACACTGTAAATGGGAAATCCATATAATCAGATATTGGGAAGCTCATCACTATAACTCTAAAGACTCAAATTACCGAGTGAATAAACCTACACCCCCACTTACTTTAAGGCACCATTAACTTATAAATGTGACATGTGTAGCTGTGTAGGATTTATAGAGAGGGGGGATGATTATAGCACTCCAGCAAAAGTGGTGTGGCCATAGCAAAAGTGCCGCAATTAGTCACTATTAAAAATAACTTTGCTTTTATTCATTACAGCAGCTTTGCAGTTTTTATTTTCACATTTGTAGAAGTAAAGCAAAAACATGCAATTAAAGGACACCAGTTAGTTTTATGAGAGCAGAATTTGCTAAAGGATGTTGAAATGTAAGTCATGGGTAAAAAATAAATAAAAAAATCAAATAAAATAGGCTCTTTCTTCATCCAAAAATGAGTTTGAATAATCCAAGGGCATCAAATGTATGTGTTGAAATATTTAAAGGGTGAGCAGTGCTGAAACTTTGTGACAGCTGTTGGGCCTATATCTAACCAACTTTTTTTTTAAAGAGAATCCTTCCTCTTCAGAAATCTAAGTGAAAGTCTGTATCAAAACTCGAACAGAAAATAGGGTAAACAGATGTCTGGCTTGACCGCAGGAAAATAGGACACATTTGGAATGATAAGTTCCCAAACTCCGTTGTGCCAGATCCTTGGGAACGCCAGTTAATGTCTCGCTAGATGCCAGCTAGCTGTGTGCGCTTTCCCCTCTTACCATCTGGGAAAATGTTACAGCGAATGAGCGCCATCAATGATTCACTCCAAATCTGTTTCTTAAGGTTCGGCCATGCTACTGTTTCTGTAGCTCAGAAATGTGGCAGTGCTAGCCCTGCCTTTTCACACTGTAATTGTAGACAGATGAGACATGCCTGATTCAACAATCAAACCTCTCCTCTAGGTTTATGTCACTCAACTATGTTCTACTCAATTGGAAATAATCAGTTTCTGCCAGCAGCGACCGCAGGTGCCTGTAATGATGTGCATGAGAAAATGACAGATGTAACAGGAATGGCTGTAAAACACGCGGGCTTTAACTCAAAACGCCATACGCACACGGGGAATAGTCAGGTAATTGCAGTAAATATTCCTACATCCAGGGTGCTCTGGTCAGGTCGCTAACTCCGGCTAAACCCTGCAACCTTTCTCCTGCAGTCACTGGGAACCTGTGTGGGTCTGTGAGGGTGAGCTGACGGCCTCATACTTACGACATGGAGACAATGGGAGGGTCTAATGAGGAACATATGCTTTTGTGTTTCAACAGAGCCGCTCATTGTGCAAGGAAAGGGATACTCTGCTCCCATTCAGGCTTGTCACAATGAAAACCCGAGCCCTCCCTGAGCCAGTTGAGCTTACAATATCCATTCCTGCCTTGTTCTTTTATTCCCACCCCTCTTCTTCTTCTTCACTTTTAATTCTCCGCGCGTTCATTTTGCTTATTGTACTTATGTTACAGGTTTTGTCTCGCCGATTGAAGAACAATGTTGTGTGAAACTCTAAACAGTAAAAGGGCAGCGGAGCAACACAAAGCAAACATGAAAGCGGCGGAAATTAGGCAAAGTTAGATGTCTCAGGTTCTATGTCGATGTTACGCTGCGGTGCCTTTACTAATGCACTGGAATAATAAGCATTGAAGTCCTTGCATGTATTGTAGTGTGGATGTATCTAAACATTCAGCACATGCGTGGGGGGGATGATGGGGCTAGAGAGGCGTACATGCGTGGGTGTCTGTCTGTGCGAGTTGAGAGTTCAGACAGCAGTAGCTCTGGTAATCCATCCAGGCTCCCAGGGCAGCCGGCTGCTACTTCCTGATGCATGAGAAGCCGCTAGAGTGGAGTGGCGGCAACAACTGCTCAGCCCTATTTGATTACTAATAAGAGAGTTGTCCCCTCTGTCAGATACCGGGCGTTCTCCGCTAAGCAAACAGTGATTCCGCCTAGTCAAACATTAGCATTTCTGTCTCTCACCGCATCGTGGCGAGAGTTACTTTGAGACAGACACACCCCCCTCCCTGCCTCACCTGTTTTTTTTATCTGATCACCATCGAAACACTTTGAGGTGGATTGAAACGGGCCGCTCTATCCTTGTCTTTTTAAGAGTAGTGTAATTGTGGCAGATATGTAGGTAACTTCCCCTAAAGCTTCACAACAAAACAGCCGACATAAAATCCTCCTCCTGAAGTTAATAGCACCTCACTCGCCACTAAACCTGAGAGTGGGAAACAGTCAATGAAAAAAACAACTATTGACAGTGTAAGCATCACGGCCGTAAACAAAGAAAGGGAAGCCAGCCAAACGAATGTGAAGTTGCCTAAGCTAATTAGGTGTATTCCCAGCATGATCCTCCAGCGATTGAACCACCTGTGATTGAACAAACTCTATCCAGGTGGTGACCGCCCCTCGGTGCACAGGTACCTGGGAAAGACACCCCTGGTGCGCTCACACACATCAGAAGACCAGAGGTCCCACTCATCCTGCTGTAGGGTGATCTAAGATGCTTTAAGGTACATTCATGTGCTTGTCCACTCAGCCATTCATCCGTCCGACCGCTCATTCCCACAAGAGGAAGCTGGGCCTTACCTGTCGATGATCACAGGGTCTGAAGGGGTCTCGTTCCTGTTTCCGCAGCTTTTCTTGTCACAGCATCGGCTAAAAGGACATACACAGTGTCTGAGTCAAGGCAATGCTTCGCTAAATAAATCAAATAAATAAATAATGCACACAAAACCACATACATTTATTAAGTGCCTCGCTGTGGTTTTTGATTTTGGGGAAAGAAAAATTTCCTTCACTCAATCTCACCATAGCATTGATGCTGATGGCTGATAAAAATGGTGAAAACAACATGTTGTGTTGTTTGGCTTAGTGTTGGAGGGGAGGGGAGTGGGGATTGGGCCAGGAGGCAGGGGAGTCACTTTTCACAGCTTCAGCTTTTGTTTACCTCTAATTGCCAAGCTGCTATTTCTGAGGGAGATGCAAGGTGCCACCCTCAACCAATATTTCTGCAGGGCATTTATCAATTATGGCCTCAAAAGCACTAATCTATCTTACACCACATGTTCCAGCCATCTCCAGCCTAAGCCTATAGCAAGCTGCTTTTCACTTCTTTGATTAGGCTTGAATCAGAAGCTGCAAATATAAACAAATACATCATGTGCAGCTTCCAGTGGTAATGAAAACATATAAACATATGTGAATCAGTCTGATTTACGCCATATGGTGCTGGGAGAAAAACAACAAGATTTTGGTGTAACGCTGCTGCCAGTCAAGCGCACTATTTAAATAAATCTGATTTACATTCCTTTCCAGGGCAATGATCAAGATTTACTTTCTGGGGAAGGTGCTGAAAATATTAGTGATTTTTTGAAAGACTAGGCAGGACTAGGATGAAATATAGAGATAAGACATCAGAGGTGTATTAGGGCTTGTGTTGTTATTAGGCTTATGTATATTAGGCAGCAGTTAAAGCAGTTCATTATTGTGCAGGAAAACTCACTTCCTGGTGACATAAAAATATTACCTCCAGAGCAGGAGCATATTCAGCATGTCACAAATAAGTGATGGATGCATGTATAAATTGAGCGTGAGTGATGAGTTTATGCATGGAAAAAGACAAATCATCGGAGCTGTGTGCACTTGCTCTCCGGCAGTAAGTTGAACAATGCACCGGTGCAACAAAGGAGAGGTTAACCGACAGTATCCGAATTCAATGTTCACAAAGCTCATGCTGAGCTCGACAATAACAACAAAAGAGCTTTTTCCTTTTAGTATCAATGACACCGCTGAATAGCAGTGCAATATGAGAGCTTGAGATTTATGTGGTTAAATGACGCTAAAAGGCTCGCTGATCATTGTTGACAGGTGGGATCAACCGAGAACTGACTCTGTGTTAGCAGAAAAAAAAATTGTCTGTGCATAACTTAACAGCAGGCATATTCTCTATGGCAGGCTTACAGCACGCATGCAAGTATTCACTACATTTCAAAATATATTTGATAAGTAAATAAACCAATATGTTTCTGCCTCTGTAGTGTTTATTAAAGTGTATGTGTGGTTTTAGTGTATTGTCACGTTTAGCAAGAGCATCATTTTCACATCAAAGTTAAATCAGATCATATCAAAGTTTCAAATGTCATCAGCAGGACAGGACTCCAGCCTTACATGGCTGCATCACATCAGCAGTGTCAAAACTTATTGAGGGAAAGGAAATTACTTTATGCCTACAAATGCAAAACAGAACAGGCATACACAGAAAAATAATCCAATAAAAACAGTGCTTACCTGCACATGATTTCATGGGTAAGAAGAACTCTGCACATTTCTGGGTTTTTGTCTTGTCCTTCATACATGATGGCCTTTGAAAACAAAACAAGACCAGAATTCTCAATTAATATAATTCACCGACCAGCTTCTTTCTGCACTTAATAAAACAAATCAGAGCATGATGTTAGGACAGCCAAATAAATTAATGCGGTGCAGAGGCTAAGCAAGAATTATTGTCAGTTAATCACAAGCAATTCCCCAGTGTTTAAAATTATAATAATTAATACACATTTTAAATTATAAAATGTAATATTTGCGGAAATTAAATCGGCCACTATTAAAATATTTTAACAGCATTTGGGTGGCTGTGGCAATAAAAGTGTAATTATAAAAAATATTACATGCTGAATTCATTTGTATTTCATTTTTTTAATCTGCTGATATTAGGTGGCTCAGACAGAAGAGGCAGGGAAAGAGAGGGGGAGAGGGATTTTCATAAGGACAGATCCAATAGAAGTGTCATCAATATGCTTATAATCTGGGGATATTTGGGGGAAAGTGTTAATGGGCAATCTGTTGTTTATTTTTGAGCCGCTAACAATGATCTTTCTGTGGATAAAAAGCGGTGTCTGGCGGTACGGTTGAGTAATTTTTGAGCATTGGCTGAAACAGATGGCGTTGAGCTATCAGTTGTGCCGCTCCTCTCCCTCCCTCCTGCTCCTTCTATTTCTGAAGAGACACTTTACACCCCTCCGTACTGAACCGGCACCAAATAGAAAACACAACACCACTACTATTGAGTAAATACTCTTTATGCGCTACGGCTCTTGTTTGAATTATTGAGCAGCGCCCGTATTTGAGTTTTTATAATTCACGTCATTTTCTGAATTACGCTCGAGGCCAATTTTCAGAGCGACTTTTGAAACGGTGACATATCAGAACCAGGTCGCCTCGTCTATCTGCTCCTAAACGCTGTCCTACTTGACCTGATAAATGTGCCGTCTATTTTTTTCCCGGCCGATTATCTATATTGGTTTGATTTATGTGGCTATTTGCGGCTGTAGAAACAGAAATCCATAAATTGCTTGTTCTGCGTCATTGACTCCGATCATTCGCGCAGGAATGTTGTCTGTGAACCGGTGGCCCAGGCAGGCAGCACGGCTCTATTCTGCTGCTAAATCTAAGCGTGTTAAAAAACAAACACCAACCACACGTGGACCGCTCCGGAGCCCAGCACCGCCTCGTTTTATTTCCTTGATTATAATTACGCGGAGTGACCTGTGCGTCGCCCTAAAGCGCACGGAAGACCTCAATAATGGTGACGTGAGCTGTGGGTTAAAAGTCAGCCGGTTAGAGGATGAGTGAAAATAGTTCCCCTTTCTCTGAAGAAGGGCTCGCGCGTATGTAAATGTGGAAATGAGTTTGGGCCGTCACCTTTGACTCCTCGCAGCAAAGTCAAATCAGATCATATGGAGCAGACGTAGTGCTGAAAATTTAATGCTGGACAAACTGAGCCTACAAAGAAGCCCAAGTGTCAGGCTAAAATTCACTTTGCAACACGATATGACCGCGCGTAAACACTCAAAGCAGACGCTGTCTCCTCTCGTTATTGCGCTAATTTGATTTTATTTGGCCACATGAAGGCAATTTACACCAAGTTGTAATTCTTTTACATGTGAAATATAAATGCTTCTATATGACACTGGCAAAGTAGTGGTGAATATTGAAATAAACCGTGCGTAAAGATAAAAAAAAGAATCCACACATGTGAAATTAAATCTTACCTGCTTCGTCATGGAATCGATTAGCCGTATGTAAAGATCCTGTTCTGTTCTGACGCCTGCGTGGGCATGGAATCAAAAAGAACAGGTCAACAATTAACCTCTAAAAACATCAAATAAAACAATGTATTACAAGATATTTTTGAATAAATAAATAGACATTCAAATTTCAATTTCAGACTCTTTTTTTTTCTATTACAATATTATCAGATATTTTCTTATTATTATTATTATTATTTTATTATTATTTCAATGTTATTATTTTATTATTATTTATATTGTATTTGATGTATTGTGTTAATAGTGCTAAAACGTATATTGTCTTATATTATTGACTTACCATTGCTGTACAATAACTGTAGTTTGTAGTGAATCCCATTGTTAGTTTTTTCACTGGTTGGTTCCTGTGCAAAGACAAGGGTTTGTTAAAAACATCCACCAACAACTTGAATATGTGTGTGGAGGGAAATACAGTTTTTTAAAGCCAGCCACTTTGCAACGACTGTCTGTCATGAAGCAATTGAGTTTTTAAACAAATCAATATTACACGTGACTAGTCCGGTAAAGTCTTTTAGAGCGGCGTAATTTGGACACATGTGCCTGATTGTGTGGTGAAAAGAGGATGCTTACTTTTTCCTTCTCCACAAAGTCCACAAAAGCTGTCCTTTCGATCTCCACGGGTTGACCCTGTCTGTCATACAACGCCAGGACGAAATGGAAAAAATTGGATTTTCTGAGGTTGGATGGGGGCTGCTTTTCATAATGTGCCCGTGCCAAGCCGACACCGCTGCGGGGAAGAACAGAGACAAGAAGAAGGAGAAAGAGGAGAGCGCGTCGGTTAAGCAGCGGACACCTCGGGGAGACACTGGATGATGGGATGGATAGAGAAGTGGATGGAACACATTTGGGCTTTGAGATTTCTTGATTTGTCACAATAATGCGGTGTAATGAAACACGGGGAAAGGGAGCCGAAGGGGGGGCACTTATTGGGTAATTGATACAGAGTATTTAGGGGATTGAGGGGTCGATATGATGAGGCAAGGGAAGGAAGATGAAGTTTTTTGGCAATGCGTTACCTTTGGGCGGCTGTGTTCGCGTCCACCACCCCAGCTGTGTGCATCCACGAGCGGACTGAGTTCAGTCCACCCAGCGGTTCCTCTTTCATCGTCGTCCCGCCTCGCGGTATAGTTTCCTGAATCCCAAACATTTAGGATAATTTTGAAAAAGGCGAGCCTCCTGTGAAATTAAGTGAAGGAAATTAACAAAAGCGTCCAAGTTATCCTTCGGGGTCTCGAGACAGAGAGCAAACCCGGTCCACAGGTCTTGTCTCCCTCTTCAGTCCGTCCGATGTGAACAATTCTCAAAGTGCACTACTTAGTTAGAGTCGTATCCACACGCTGGAAAAAGTGTTCAAGAAGAGACAAGATTTTGCTGTTGTCTTGCTATTGTTCCTCTTTGTTTTTGGTGCTATTCACAGAAAAATCGATGTCAGTTGTTTGTGTTGGTGGGTGATGCTGATCTCAAAGTGCCCACATCCCTGAAGCACCCGCATCCAAAACCTTCAGGACTTCTTCTTCTTCTTCTAGTTGTAAATGAAAAAACCCACTCCTGCAGAACACGGTGCTGCTGCTGCTGCCGCCTGCTCGCTGCTTCTCCGTAAGACAAACACACGGGCGAAGGCTGATCACCAGTGGAGGTGTTCCTCGTACACAGGAGAGCTGGATAAGGGGCCCTTGCGCGTCGTGCACGATGGATGGGAACATGCAAAACTAAGCCCTCTTTCCCCGAGGACTGAAATCTTTCCCGGGAGCCAAAACTCTAAACCCACGGGAGAGGCGCTGTCAGAGTGTGACGCGTAGAGAGGCGGGGTTTTGACCAAATATGGAGCTGTGACGCTTCCTGTCAGAGCAGCGGCAGGCAGGCGGCGGGCGCTCTCCACTCGTCCAAGCAAGCCCGACAACACTCTTGCCACTTTGCCTCATGCGTAGGCCCCAGACGCGGTGAGTTGGACTTTTTTAATTCAACGGGGCGTCACTTCACACATAATAAACTAATACAGACAAATAATCATGATAATAGGCTCTTAATATGTCTTGTTTAAGCGTCTTAATGAAAGCAAGTCTCATGATTTATCGCTTTATATCAAAGAGAAAGTCGTAGTAGTCCTAATTGATATATTTATTAGCTTTAATTTGATTCTGATTACTACAAATTGATTGGAGGAGATCATTTATTCAGCAGTGTGTCGTGAGCGTCTCTGTAGCGGTGTGCATACAGTCTATAAATCATTTCAACAAAGACAGATCAAGTTTCTCATTCATTCTTTTCTGCGTCTTCAATAGCTTGTTATTTGGCTTTTATGAAATGTAATTAAATGTATAGATTTTAATTAATTCCTCTGACGTTTTAAGGTTATTATATATAATGCATTTTTATTTCATTTAAAAAATAATTTATAGGTCTATATGTCTGTGCGTAAAGGGTCCTTCGTTTGCGCATTAGACTGCGCCGCCAGAACAAATACATGTCATGGCTCTGAGTTGGTGAGGTGACTTTTTGGACACTTTTTTCTTAAGGACAGCCATCTTTTATTGTGACATTAAAGCAATTCAGGGGAAAAAAACATGGATGTGTGTCTTCTTTATTCTGATGTCAAATGTTATTATACAAGAATATTTGAAAAGGAAGTGTCCGGTTCATTAGTGGTGAAAGGAGAGGATGGACCAGAGGAGGGGCGCGGGGAAGAGAGTTGTGAGCGATCCTCTGCCATCTATCTCGCTGCTGCTGAGGGTTAATAGCTGCTGCCAAAGATAAGTGAATTATAAGCTGTTGCTTTCACCTCGACATGAGTCTTTTTAAATTACCCAATCACTAAAATAAAGCTGTGGATTTTTATTTTTGATTTGAATTATTTTTGATTAAATTTACATGTATTTATTTTTATTATTTTTTTGGCGAAGGGCCTCTTTGTTGTTACATTACACTTAACAGAAAAGAGAGGTACGTCTTTTGTCTGTTCCAGCGAGATTGCTTTTTAGAGTTTTCGCTTATTAGAAGTTAACCCCTGATTACACGCGCCAAGGCGATTTAAATCTGATTATCAAATTAGGAGACTCTGAGACAAATCCTCTTAGATCTGATACTGTTGACTGGAGAGGCAGAATGGATCTCCGCTGCAGCCGTCACGTAGGTAACGATGCTGTCCTGAAAGGGACTTTTAAACCGTATTTGACAACAAATGCAGCTGCCCCGCTATTTCAGAAGATATTAGAGAGGAAAATGAATGCAAATCTGTGTGCAGGAGCCATCTGGACGTGGAGAGAGGGAGTCAGCTGCTGCACACACTGAGGCGCGGAGCCTGAATCCGTCTCAGCTCATTCTGTGGGATCATCTGTGCGCTGGGCTTACACCGTGGAAAATGCGATCTCCATCATTAGGTGAAATAAAGGGTTTGTTTTAGGCGGCGTGATTATACAGTGAGTGTGAAGGTAAGTGGCGGATGGCAGGACTGGGGTCTTTAGATTGAGTCATGTTCCAGAAGCTGTAATGACACGGGGCTCTTATCTCATACTTTCTATTGACTAGCCACAATGAGTGAACCCCAATAGATTCAGCCCCGACCACTAATAGAAAAGTGTAGGGGACGCGCGTGGCTCCCAATAAAAATGCCCACGCGGTGACTTGGAAGACCTCCCGTCTCGCCGGGACGAGCCTGCTCCATATTGAGGGTGACGTCTTCTTTTTTGTGTGAATTTACGGGGCGAGGCCCTCATGATCTCCGCAAATTTGCATGTAAATGGCGACATCAGCCTATACGCGTGCCAGGGGCCAGCGGGCCTCCCAGATGTCAAGGCAAAGTCAATCAGGCGGCCGCTGGCCAGCTGTCCATCCGCGCACTTTATTGGGACAACACTTTGATTAGCCGCTCACCTGCATTGTGCCTTAATGGGCTGATTGGGAGAGTGAAAAGAAGTAGAAGAAGAAGCGTTGTCATCAGCAATAGAACGAGATTGTTATCACGCAGTGTGTTTTAAAATGAGCCCCTTTTCTATTAAATATGAATCAAACGCCTACAGTTACGCGTCATTCCAAATCCATATGCCACAAACAGACAGCAGCCCACGCGGTGTTTACAGCACATTGTTTGTTCCATTGTTTAGACGCACTTTTGTTTAGAGGGATGACATTTTGTGTTGTCACTAGGCCCCATTTATTTTTTTATATATTTGCAGGTGCTCATAAAATGGCTGCATTAATATGTGCAGTCTTTATTTTAATAATCAAATCACTTGTGGAGTTTGTTTCAATATATTTAACCCAGTCGTTTTGTGCCTCAACAAAATGAAATGTATGCATTTCAATTGTTTATTAAATTGTCAAATATTAAAATGGACTTTATTGGATTGAATTTGCATTGGAACTTAGTTTGGGCTCATAAGGCCTGCCAAGCGCGCCGGGGGAATTGCACGCGGCACATATATAAATCTCCTATTAAAACGCACTCACAGTTATTGTTAATAAAAGGAGTAAAAACACAAATGGCCGAGAGTGATGAGATCAATCACACGGGCTTTTGGTGTCAAGTGGTAATCGCTGATAGACGGACAGCGCCCCTCGTTGGTTACACTTGAGATCATTGTGTCGATAGGAGGCAGCTGCGGTGCGCGCTCCCAACACAGCTTTACACAAAGCCACGTGCACGACAGCGGCCAAAAACCAAGGCCTGCGTGAATCTGCTCATGTGCACATCTTCTAACGTCCGTTTACATTCGCTAATTCACATTTATGCGTTGCGTTTACAAATAACAAAATAAGGGAAAATACAATTTGGGCGTCACGCATTGTGTCGTGCGTAAAGGTTATAAGCTATAGTGAATTACCTATATTAACGACCGTATATTATTATTATTATTATTATTATATTGACTGTAAGTGTGTTGTGACCCTAATCAAAGTGTGTACATATCTATAGTGTGCTTCTAATAAACACGAGAAGCCCCTGACTCCGTGGCGTGACCTCACATTTCGTCACTAACTTCTGTCTGAGCGCTCGTGTTAATTGTGTGCAGTGGTGAGTTGCTGTCAAGGGCATTGCCCGCGCGCGCACAATTTGCATTTCCATTCTGCTGTGGAAATGATGAGAAGAGTTTCTGCGCGGTTTAGAGCCTCGCGGCGCAAGTCTGTGGGCGAATTACATTTAAAGAAGGCGAGAGAAATTAAATAAGAAACCGAGACCACTTCAGGGCTATTAACATCTAAAATATCCCCTGGAAATTTAGACCAAAATACACATGACCAAATACCCTGGGCACCGGCGCTCTCGAAGCCACGTCTTCAATTGTGTCCATCAATGTTTTGTGGGCCTTTCTGAAATTATTTTTTGAAAAGTTATTACTCCGTCACTCATTTCACTGATGGAAATGTGAATGCAGCCCTGACTAGACCATATTTACTCTTTAATATGTGTCAGGTGCCAAATCAGACTTAGAGGTCTATTAAAAATCTCATCAGTAAGTATGATATGGGCACGTGTTGCGTCGTGGCCTTAAAAAAACGGGATGCATCAGCTTTAACCTTGGCAGTTTTTTTTTTTCTCATTGCCATGTGTGCGCCAGCCTTTGCCACTGCACTCATGAGAACTCATTCCACCGCTGACCTCGTTGACTGAGCCGCTGCCAGCCATGCACTCACCTGCTAGAGTCCACATCAAACAGTCTATATGTTGTTGTTTTTTTAACCCCTCAATAAGGACGGACTGGTATCAGCAACATACAGGACAGAAACCTGGATCCATATCGGGCTGCACTACTATTAACAGAAATGTTAATTATGATGTCAAGACATGAGGCAGAGTCAAGGTGAAATCAGCACAAGCAAGAGCTAAAAATAATCCAATGCCAGCCCCACTACAGTGTGATCCTACAACGAGAGTGTTACTGGCAAGGGACCTTTTTGCTTCAACAAAGGGTTCGAAAGAGAGGAAGTAAATGAATTAGACTATACGAGCCAGATTTGGTCTTTGTTTCATCCATGCTTGTCCTGTCCCTATTTTCTCTTTATCTTTCCCAAACCTCTCCCTCTTCCTTTGCTATTGGAAGTACAGCAAATTGTATAATGCTGCTCTTTGTTCTACGGAGTCAAGCCACATGAATAGCCATCCTGAGCCTTGCACACACACACACACACACACACACACACACACACACACAAAAACACACTGACAAACTGATCATCTTAAAAAAGCAACGCCCTGGTGCTCCACTTGGCCTACTTTCCACAGCAGCACTGGGACGTGGGAAGAGGAATAGAATTCAGGGGAGGATGTTCTTCCACTCATTCAGTATAGCAAAGTGTGATGCACATAAACATAGCCCTTTGCATTGTCAACCTTAGACCACGTTTGGCCCAGATAACTAGTCCCCGTGTGTGCTCGACTATTCTCTTTGACTTTGCAATTGAAATCCGGGAGAAGATTATGCCAGAGCTAAAAAGAGGCAAACTCCAGGGTGGGATTTCAATTGTCAATTCCTGTTGGATTTAATAGCATTATGACATATACTACACCATCTGTTAGGCTTCCTGTTACTACGTTTGCACAAGAGCCTGTTGAGGTAGAAGAACATCAACGCAGCCACTAATTTTGAATGGACAGCAGCCCCACAGTCTATTCTGAAATATTTTCTGCTCAGACGTGTGACTAAGCACCAAGGTCTCCGGGTCTCCAAACACTATATAGTGAAAGGTGCAGGAAAAGTAACCAGTCCTAACTTTAGCTAAACAGACTTCCTGAAGCTCCGGGATAATCTGGGGCTTTTCTGAACACCGCCTAACCAAATGTCGACATCTGTGAGGGTGTGCATAGAGAAATACTCCTCAGAGGAACCGGGGGGATAATAATCTTAGTTCCCCTCACCTTCAGCTTGCCCACAGGGGTTTAAAAGGGAGATGAAGAAATCCTATGTAAACATGCCAAGTCAAATTTTCACTTGAAATGTGACATGAAGGCAAAAGGGCAACCTTGGTGCATGTCTAATGTGCTTCCCATTACTCGAGTCATCAGTGCCCCTGGATGTAAACAATTGATGTATTCAGTCCATGGACTCCACTCACTATGCACACATGAAACACCTTATCCATTACTGTACAAATTTGTGTAAAGGTGACAGGCCTGAAATAATAAAAAAGCAAAAGGCTGGCGATGGCTTGTGTGTTCAATAGCAAGCCATAAAGTGAGTTTGTCTCTCTTGAGAAACATACAAAGTTTGAGCATCTGTTCCATCATGTAGTCTTTGTTGAGAAATTAAATATTGAACTGATCTAGTGTTCCATGAATGTTTCACTCACATAGTGATTAGACAGACTGAGGAGGCAAGACACTGCAGCACTTTACACGGGCTTTATTATTGTTGCCGCTGTCGCCTTTAAGTGTTTCGCATACTACTCGATTGAGCCGTTGTTGTCGAAAATGGGTTTTAATGCCGTTTCAATTAGACCTAACATGCATGTCTAATTCGGGTACACAAGCACGCATAAGCAAATTGGCATGCACACATCATATTTCCTCCTCGTGCTAAAACACAATCACCCAGTGCTCAATAAGCAGCTATGATTGTAGTCCGGCTGATAATGCACATCAATATAATTGGAAAAAAAGAAATTATAGTTTGGGTTTTATGATTCAATTATCAACTTACTACCATCTGTTTTTTTTACCATTTTATTTTTATATCTATCGTGGAAATGTCAAAAGGCTGCGCGGATTTAAATTAGTTTTGCTGTTTGCAGGTACAGGACAAATGAATTTTTTTTTTGTACTTCATTGTCCTTTGCTCCAAATCAACAATTGTCTCAAGAGAGGAGGCGAAGTGATGTTGTTTTTTTGACATTTTAACATTTCAGGATTAGCAGACCTGAATATAACATGCAAGAAAGAAAGAGGAAGGGAAACCGGTATCATCACAGAGATCATAAAATGGTGTCGTGAGTAGTCTTTTGTCCGGGTCCATAGGAGAGTTCTGTTGCTAAAGGGAAGGACAAAAGCACGAGGCGCCACGGGTATAAGGTTCCCCTGAGCGACAATGCCCAAAGTTTCAACTTGCAGCACATGGGTGTAACTTTAACTGGAATAGCGTGGATCAAAGAGGCACAAACAAAGTGGGTGGAAATGCTGCAGGAGTGTCTGTGTGCCCGAGTGAAGGACAGGTTCACCGGAGAGTAGGGCTGGGCGATATATGGAGAAATACCGAATACCTACATATGATATGAATTTTCCTATATTCTTAAATGTTTAGGTTTTGTAATACCACCTTCACTGTGTATGCCGTTTTTGTGATTACGTTGCTCGAATACGTCCCCTGAAAACGACCCCTTAGGGCTGCACAATGAATCTATCACAATATTACAGCAAACGCAATAATCTAATATTGCAGTGACACCATGGTCTTTAAACTGAATTGTTTCTCCTTCCTGAGCCTTGAATGAAAGTGTGTTGTGTTGTCACTAAATAAATACATTTTAAAAATCATATTTTAGTCATGATTTCTTTCATTTCTTGATTCAGTTTTAGTCCTTGTTTAGTCTTAACTAGAAAATAAAGCCACAGTTTTTGCTTGATGATTTAACTGAACTTCTTTGAATACATCTTTGAATAATACATTGTATAGTTCATGTTGTTCTGAATTCTCTATTGTTTTGGGGTTTTTTTTAGAAGACAATATAAAAAAAGGTTTGCAGTTTTGACTAAATGTGTTACCGACGCCATACTGTGAACAATTCAATGACATTTTTGGTCATATTGTATTTCCCACCTCTACTGGAGAGAGGCATTTGAGGAGACGCCATCTGAGCAATCACACCTAATTACCGCCACTGTGTTATAGTGAACTCGCGGGGCAAAGGGATTTATTCAAGAAAATGGATGTGTTTTCATTCTCAAGAAATAATAGCCCTACCCGAAGTGTGTTAAAACAAGATTATCGGCAACAAAAATCTCAATTAAATAACTTTATTGTACCCTCTTGCTGTAGATGTTCTAGTGCAAATCCCAAACATTAATTTTTACATGTGGATCATCTTCATGCAGCTCTGCCATCTTTAAATAAGTAAAACACCCTTGAAAATTTGTGAGGGCTTAGGGCAACTCATCAGGTTAGATCGGCACAATACGGATGTGTAACCTTTACTCCACAGTTTGAACCTGCACATACAAGTGTTATGAAAGGTCCCCATGGCACTGTGCTCGTCCTGACATGGATTTGAAGACTTGCCACTTTATTAGCTGCTAAGCCCCCAATACTTGTTCTATATAGTGGAGGCCTATGTTATGAGCTAGGATCTCATTGTCTGACGTTATTAGAGGAAGAGTCGGCAGCACTCTCGCATCTCGCCCCCAGAGACCGGCCTGACTATTTGAAAGGGAAGCTACAAGTGCAATTTAACCCGTCTTATTTACAATATGATCTGGTACAAGGACATCAGTGCTGCAAGGATTCATGTCTAATATACAGTCGCGCCCCAACATGATTTGTCTTTGTTCTTTTTTATTTGAATATATTTGTTTGAATTCCAATTGAGCCTTGAAAAGTGCTTAAATATTAAGGCTTTCCTGTGTATAGTAATTCTAATCATTATGCTCTGTAGAACTTTTGCAATAATGGCATTTCAAATCACACAAATCTATTACTTCATTAATAACAATGCATAAGCAGGCCATTTTCTGAGATACTTATCAACTTTGTTTTAGCTTGGGGAAAACAAGCATTTTGTGATCACCACTTGTATCAGCAGCACACACTTTCGTTACCAAAAATCTAAGTGGATGGTTGACATTGAATAATAAGTGCCATAGTGCCATCTAGTGCACACAGAGCCACACTGACGGGAACTGAAGTGGAAGGAAAATATACAACAATCTACAGCTATATGCGCACTTTTAAAGCCTGGTCAAATAGTCACAACTGTTAAATAATAAAAGCTAAAGGACGGAGCACCATTTAAAAAGACAGTCTATGTGTGCACGCCCGTGTGTGCAGCGAATGACCACACTGAAAATTTCCACTCGGGGGAAATAAACAAGGAGACAAAGGTACGTCTTCCAAGCCAAGGCTTTGACAACCTTCAGTTGCAAGGAGCCGCAAGGATAATCTTCTTCAGACAATGAGACTATGTTGAAGGCTGTGCATGCAAATTACACTCCTGCCATCTAAATTACAAAGACTTAGACTGCAGACCTCAAGTCATCAGCCCTCATATCTCACCCATCAGGCCTCCTGGCTGTTAGTGTGCCGGTGGATGCTATAGAAACAACAAAAATAATAGGGAGAAGAAAAAAAAACACACACAAACCAAAACAAGAGTGTTGAATAATTGATTGTGTTTGTCTTTGCTGTTTTTGTGTGTTTGTGTGAGTGAGAGAGTTAAGACTGAGGGTCTGGACACAGCTCATGCCCCTGAGCAGAGCAGACACTGGCCAATGGTTTGTGTTAAAACTGTCTGATGGGCCAGAAGTGGGGGAAGGGGTTGTATACACACATGTGTATAGGTATTTATGTCCACTGTAAATTCACAGTTAAAGGCCAGGAGAGTTTAGAAGACATAAATATGATGATGAGTTCACGGGCACTACAAAGTGTTTCTGGACTTGCTCACAGTTAAAATGAAGTAAAGATTTTCGGAGTAAAAAACATTGGTCGGTAAATGGCTCAGGAATAGGTATGTTGGAAGATGTTAGAAAGTCAATATACCTTCATTTTGTCTGTGCTGGTAATGAGCCATATTTTCAGGGGAAAATGGCTGCTTCTCCGGAGGCACCATGTCTACTGAATGTGGCCCTGATCCTGGATAAAACAGAAGGCTCACCAATCAATCTCTCCAGGTTGCCCACAGCCAGAGAAAGCAGCTGCACCACATGTTTGCCTTGCGCGATAGCGACAAGTTAACATACGGGCAGCACAGTAACCATCCACAAGCAGCCTCTAGCTGTCTTATAATGAATTCCCACAGGGATGGGGAACTATCAGAGTCAGTGGTGTTACTGGAGGCTCGGAATAAAGTCAACACCTCTCCTTATACCTGATGAAGCTACGCACACCACACACACATGTACACTGAAGAAGTAAAAATGTGAAAATAACCAATGTACACAGCAATTAAGATGTGCTGTTTATTAAATCTCAAATTAGGCCTAATTCAAGTGTTTCTCTTTCACGCTGAGACGATTATTCTTTGTTTGGCTTTAAATAGAGCTTTGAGGTCCAGCAGCAATATTTTCCAGTCTAATTTGGAGCTTAATTCACAGACGTTGTTAAAATGCATTGATTGTTTTACATATTTGAATGCAGTTGGGAATCGTTTTAGTTATTGTACTAATAAAAGAGTTTGTATAAAACAAAGATAATTCAGAAACAAACAACAATACTTTATATTCTTTTGTGTTTTGTACTTGTTGTATTTTATTTGCTCTTGACACTTGTAAATTGTTGCAGACGCCAGACGATGCTAATAAAAATATTTATTACTATAGTGTAACAAATGGCTGCATTGTGTTCAAAAATAAAGTTTCAAAATGGAGTTGCCCATGATTTGTCAACAATGCTCATGTTTGTCTGATAAGGTATTCCAGTGTCATTTGTCAAAGCAGTTCTATTTCTGTTTCTATGACTAACTAACTTCTACTGCAAACCAATACAACAGTGGAACTTGGTCCACCTTTATATATAGATACTGTGTTGCTAACCTCCAGGCCTCTGCTCTGCCGGTTTCCCAGGGGAGGCGGTGTGAGTGATGAGAGGGATGTGGAGCTTGGGAGATACTGGGGAGAAGGTTTTAGGTGAGACTTGGTCCAGGTCTTGCGGGGTGCATCCCTATTTATTCACTTGCCACCTCCAGGACAATCTGCAGACGGGAGAAAACAAACAAAGCTCTGAGGCACCATATGCACAATATTGTGTTGGGCCATCTTCACATAATCACAGTTGGCGTTAATGAGAATAATTTGTTACTCAGAGACTGCTGCATAGTTTTCTCTCTATAATCTCTAAATAAAACAAAACAATGTGGCTTTGGTTACATTGCAATAAGCCTAGCTTTTAGCCTAGAGTATAGACCCTAACCTTCTGACTTTCTGGCTTTCAAAGCAAATACCTACAGCTTATCACTTACAAAATAAGTAATATAATGTGTAGGCTAATACATTATCTATTCTAAATAAATACATACAAATCTTCACATCCAAACATAACTGGAGTGATACTTTTTCATATATGTCCTAAAATAAAAAACGACATATAGGCTACTACAAACTGCATATTTTAACACATTTTAAAATGGTTTGCATCCAGTAGCTTAGTTAGTTTTTAGAAACAGGTATTTCTGTTAATTGTTGGTACTTCTTACATATCAGAGAAGTTCCCATGTTTGGCCACTAGATGTCACTCACTGACCATACAATGAACGTCCAGTCTGTCAGGTACCTTATCTTTTCATGGTGAAAGTCACGTTGAAATAATAACTAGGCAGCGATCACATGTGGGCACGTTGCTAGAGAAATCTTCGTTATCGTTATTTGTAATGCAATACATGCTCGCGTACAGACACAGTGTTGATTCGTGTGTTGTGGTATTGTGTTGATGCATGTTAGTTTTATCATTTAAGAAATAAATCTAAACTTACCTTGTGAAAACTATATCTTTACTGATTATTTAGGCTAATTTGATTTTGGGCAGTGGGCCTCCGAGTCGTGTTCTATCTTACTATATCTGAGAAAAGGCTATTTAAAATCTTCATAAATTGTAATATTTTGCCTACAACCCTCAAAGCACGTGCAGGTTAGATGATGGTGGGATGGGGCCAGGATGTGGCATGCGTGTATGACGTCATTTCTCCATGTACTGTGCGCCATTTTGGAGGAAAAAAAATCACGGATAATTTCCGTGGTCTTGACAGATCTGGACCCGAGTCTCACACTGGTTTTGGATGCTATCTTCCCCCCTAAGCAAGCCGCGTTGGTTCATTAGGTATTGGACGCTGTGTACAACAAGAGCTGCTAAATGAAGCAATGGCGGGTAAGCGACTTTTAAAGGAAGGAGAGGGGTCCACCTCACTTGGTGTGTGTGATGGCCTGAATCTGCAAGTTAGCCACACAGCTTTAGCGCTGGGAAGCTAAGTCGCTAGTTGTCAAACTGCCACTGTCAGGTCATTTAGCATTTGTTCTGCAGATGCCGCAAACTATTAACGATGTGTGCTTTTCCGCAGGAGTTGCAAGTGGAAATGATTTCCAGTGGTGTTTCTCTCAAGTGAAAGGAGCAATAGATGAAGATGTTGCGGAAGGTATGTAGCTAATGCTAGCTGTGGGCTATGCTACAAGCGGTAGCTAGGTGGTTCGTGTGGTGATGCTTCATGGTCTCGTCGTGTGAAACGCTCGAGCATGATCACTAGAGTGTTATGCGGAAGCAGATATGTGCTGGAATGGATCGATGGCGTATTATTAATAATGCACAACATTGAGGGCTCTACAAATTCAAGTGTGCCCCTGGTTAGCTTTATGCTATCGTATTGCTAAGCTATAAAAGGGGAGCGACCGCGTCCATGACGTGAATGTTCTGCGTCCATAAATTGTCTAATGACATCATATTGTGTTTCATTCCTTCACATTTGCAATGTTTGTGCTTTTTGTTCCGATTATCAGCATGTTCTGTACTCAAGGACACCTCAGCTACCCCCAGTGTTAGCGCTCAAATACTGCATTTAAAACTCAGCTGTTTTCAGTGACTCACTTTGATTTGTGCCCACTTTCAGCTGACATAATCTCAACAGTTGAGTTTAACTATTCCGGAGAATTACTTGCAACTGGAGACAAAGGAGGCAGAGTAGTAATTTTTCAACATGAACAGGAGGTAAGAGCCATATGACTATTGATAATCAAGCATGATCATAGTTTGTGGCGTTGATATCTTTGTACTGAATTACATTATATCCAGGGTTTTTTGTAAACAAACATTTTGTGAAAATGACTGCCAGTAAAGGACTGATGAGAGTTGTGTTCATACTTACACTGTACTAAAATGATGCTTCTTCTGTCTTAATAATTCATATTTTATTCATAATCTGTGATTTCAGTCAAAGAATCGTCCACACCTACGTGGGGAATACAACGTCTATAGCACTTTTCAGAGTCATGAGCCAGAATTTGACTATTTGAAAAGTTTAGAAATTGAGGAAAAAATAAATAAAATACGATGGCTACCGCAACAAAATGCTGCTCACTTTCTACTTTCAACAAATGGTAAAACATTCAGTTCGATCTCGCTCTTCTCTGCTCATTACTACTGCGTTAATGTTATTTATGTTCTCTGTGCATTCCAAGATAAAACTATCAAATTGTGGAAAATAAGTGAAAGAGATAAACGAGCAGAAGGCTACAATCTAAAAGACGAAGATGGACGTCTTAGAGATCCATTTAGAATCACCGCTTTACGGGTATGCTCCTGTTGTATATGTGAAATCTTAATCGTGTTCAATGTATAGAATAAATTCATATATGCACTATACTTTTCAGGTACCTGTGCTGATGCCAATGGATCTTATGGTAGAAGCAAGCCCACGGAGGATCTTTGCAAATGCACACACCTATCACATTAATTCCATTTCTGTAAATAGTGATCATGAAACATACCTCTCTGCAGATGACCTAAGAATAAATCTATGGCACTTGGAAATCACAGACAGAAGTTTTAGTATCCTTTTGTATAATTGAATTAGCCTTTTCAGTCACACACGATTCACTGTATATACGTAAAACACACTCTATTAACCTTTCGCTTAAAGAATGTTACTTCCTTAACAGTTTCTTAAAGATATTGTAGACATCAAGCCTGCCAACATGGAAGAACTTACAGAAGTAATCACAGCTGCGGAGTGCCATCCACACCAATGCAATGTATTTGTGTACAGCAGTAGCAAAGGCACCATCCGCCTCTGTGACATGCGGGCGGCAGCACTCTGTGATAGGCACTCTAAATGTAAGTATCGTGATTGGGTCTATTCATAGTCATCTTTGAGTGGCATGTGCTGTAGATTTAGCCATTGTTTTAACTACCATATGCAGATAATAGACTTTCTATTAGGTATTTAGTGTGAAGGTATTTTTGCCTGGTTATCTAGGAATGCTTGGCTGTCAGAGTCATAACTCACAAAATATTCAAAAAAGATTTTCTAAATGGTTTACTGTGTGTTTTATCAGGTTTGTTGTTCTGTTCTGTTGTTGTTTGCCATTTATCGTTGGTGTGCTGCACAGGGGCAATTTAGGACCATACAACTGAGAAAATTACTTGATGGTGTCACACTTTAAAAAAAAAAGTTCTTATCGTTTTTATATAGTTGCACTACATTTACACAATCCTGTTCTACAATATTGGGTAATATCTGCTGATTATTATTTTCCTTTGCAGTCTTTGAAGAGCCAGAGGATCCCAGCAGCAGATCCTTTTTCTCTGAGATTATTTCCTCCATTTCTGATGTAAAGTTTAGTCACAGTGGGCGCTACATGATGACACGTGACTACCTCTCTGTCAAAGTATGGGACCTAAACATGGAAAATAGGCCAGTGGAAACATATCAGGTGTGTATTTTGAAATATAATGAATAATTAATTTGGGGAATATGTAATGGCACATCTAGGACACAAAGTGTTTTTTTAGTTATGTTAATTATGTGCTTGGTTCTAGGTCCATGAATACCTTCGCAGTAAACTCTGCTCGTTGTATGAAAATGACTGTATCTTCGATAAGTTTGAGTGCTGCTGGAATGGCAGTGACAGGTATGTTTTTTGATGGTGCTTACGCTACACCTGATTTTTGATAGATTCAACATTTGTTTCCCTCATTACTTCTCCTTTAGTGCCATAATGACTGGATCCTACAACAACTTCTTCCGAATGTTTGACCGCAACACCCGGAGGGATATCACACTGGAGGCTTCCCGGGAGAGCAGCAAACCACGAGCTACTCTGAAACCGCGAAAAGTTTCCACAGGTGGAAAGAGAAAGAAGGATGAGATCAGCGTGGACAGCCTGGACTTCAACAAGAAGATCCTCCATACTGCTTGGCATCCCAAAGATAATGTGATAGCTGTGGCAGCCACCAACAACTTGTACATTTTCCAGGACAAAATCAATTAAAAGATTTGGGGCTTCAGTGGATAGGGCTTTTACCGTACCTGTGTAGTTAAGCCTACTACTTGTCTATCTGTATAAGAAGAAACAGCCTTGTTGTCCTCCTGGTGAAGAATTTGAAAGCACGTGTCTACTTTTTTTGCCACAGGAGGTTGATCCATAGGCTTGTTTTATTTTGAGTCTGAGCTTAGGTTGTGTTTGCCTCTGGCATCAGGGCAATCAACATGCCCCCGAACCAGAAAGCCCAATTTGGGTTTAATTGATGGCACTCCCTGGAGGTCAAACTCTTGAACGTTGGTGTTTGTGTTGACATTTTAAGCCTTCATTTCATGATTTAACGACAGAACTCTTGGAAGCCCTAATGATGACGTCTTGTCAAAGTTTAACACCATTTCAAAGATTTTGGGCCCACTGAAGCACGGATTATTGGCCAATAAGCCTAACTGTAACATTCCCCCGTTGGCCAAGTATTCTGGCCAAAGTACTGGTGGAAGAGGCCATGAATTTGGATCGTGGACTTTTCCCCCCTCCCCTCCCTCTTACTTTACCTGTCAATACAGTGACATAATTTCACTGACTGTATCTACTCAAGTACACCTTGTCATCCACATAATAAAAGAAACTAAAACTACAGATGTGTTTTTAAATTTAGAAGTATGTATTAAAACATGTTTATTGCTTTGCATGTTTTTTATGTTGTAGAGAGGTGGAAAAATGTTCAGTCACACCACTGTCTTTTGAGCAGATCTCAAAGAACTTTGGGGGAATATTTTGGGCTACCCGTTTTAGAGCCACTGCTGGAGACAATAACGTCAATGTCAAAACTTTATTTTTTTCTCTTTAGTTTTTGACCATAGTTTAGGATGCAGACTGAAAACTACATGGCACACGTTGGGGCCCAGGACAAAGGGAAATTGCAGCCTTAATCTCTACTTCTATCTGTGAACGCTTTGAGTTATGTCCCCAGACGTTTTACAAACCTCATGTGCATTATTTGTAAATCCTATTTTATAGTTATGTCCTCATATTCTGCTGCTATTTGTGGCTGTCTATGAAATCACTAAGGAGAGAAATCGCACAGCGTACAGTTTGTGCCTCCAGATCATGTTAATAAGTAGAAATTTCTGACAGGCCTCATACATGTGCCCTTACTCATACTAAATTTGGACCACATACTGCAAATGTGGATATCTGTAGTTGTGAGCGCAGATGTGAAGGTTCACTACACTGATGACATTGAACACATAATGCATTGTCTTTGTCCATTGATTCCTAACATGGTGGCAATGTATTCACTTGTTTATTATTTTGACCAAAGTTCAATAAAATTTTAATTGTGTTCATTTGCATGTTTTTTTTGTACTAGATCAAACCAATAAGAAACGGTCATAGCATACATGGGTTTCATAGTTTTTTATTTAGCTAATAGAAATCAAAAGGACCATAAATGTGATTCTTAAAGGTGTACATTCAAAAAAGTTGGAGCAATTACTAAATGATCACTTAACGCTGAACAAACGATCCCTTTCACAAATGTGTCTTAACTGCTCAACATTTGCACTGCTCAAATATATTTTTCCATTTCATGAGTACCTCAGGCGTATCAGTTCTGTAATGTACAGTTAAAAGCAGCAGCAAACAATAGCAGTCATCACAATCAGGCCGAGGGAGCAGATTGGATACTGTTATCTTCAGTTAAAGAGGCAGTAAAGCCTAAAGTCATGAATTCACTTTGGAATATATGATAGCTATGGATGTAGCTCATTCTTGTTCCATTGGACCTCCAAGTCCTTTTTTTTAAGGCATTCCTGTCTGGCCACAGTAATGTGACCAACTCAGTAGGTAGATGGGTTGTGGGAAGTTAGGCGTTTTCCAATATAGATCCTATAACAAAGTAATGTGCAAGGTACAAGAATGAAAGATTAAAAAGACCCAACAACACACATTTGTGGCATTGCTGTTTTTGGCAGCATACAGAATATTGTTCATCTGGTGTGACTTTGCTTACCCTAGTCCGATGGCGAGTATGTGTGAAATGATTAATGATGGCAGAAAGAGCTTCAGAGAGTCAGCTGAGAGAATGCCTCCCTTCTTCATGACACTGGTGTTCCTAATGCTGAGAGAGGTCGTGCGCTTGGGGTGCTTCAGCAGAAACTCCCTACAGAGAAGCACATTAATTTTTCATTGGTGTGAATAAATTATAATAAATGGTAGGCTGATTAATGTCACACTGCTCCCTTTTCTACAGATGTCTTACATCTATGAATTGCAAATAGAAATTTAAACCAACCATAATATCCTTGTTATCAAAAATGCGTGCTTTATATGGCATTCAAGTTAATGGATGGCCTTGAAATAAAATGCATAAATCCACGTGTTGCGTGTCATAGTGAAGATTTTACAACCACAATGCACACACTTTGGTGGATTATTCTCCGGTCGGCTTGACCAATCCCAAATCCAGTCAGCATTTTTTTTCATCAGGTTTTCTACTTCTCGTCTTCTCTCTTGAAAATCTTCTTCTGACTGAAAAAGGGTTGAGACATATTGTCAAGGTTCTAAAAATCAAAAAACATGACAAATTATTGAGAAATACCTGTGAGCTGTTAGCTTCTGAGCCTCTCCACATAAGGATAGGGGTCTGGGCTCTGAGTGGACTATAAAAAAACCAGGATGTTAATATTTATGTAATAATAATTCCCTATTGCCTGGATATTCCATGCTATCAGCAATCAGTAGGTATTTGTAATACACAAGGATGGAGAACATTATCTGTTGTACAAACCTGTTACATTTGGAGCTTCCTCTGGAACTACTCCTTCCTGACTCATGCTGTGCTTCAAGCAGCATTTTCTCCAAGTCTCCTTCCTGGCTGTATGTAGGGATGTGTTCTTGGCTCTCATGGTGACTACTCGCCTGAGAACCGGTGCCAATGAAATGCAGCTCAACCCAAGATCCTAAAATCAAATGCACCGTCTTTATACCAAACCATGGGCAGTAGCATGCAGTATACATAATATAAAACCACATTGCGCATGCAAAATGTTTGGGATGCTGAGCATACAATGAAAAAACACTAAAAAGCAAGATTTTTTTATTAACTAAAAAAAAAATACAATGTGAGGTACATCCACAATTTTTCCTAACCAGGATCTGGCATGACCTACATGTGGTTGTCATTTGTCAAAATCATCTTAATTTGCAATATTTAATATACTAACGCAAATTGTTCATTGGAAATATGGTCTTGCCTCCAGTCACCTCCATTCTGGAATTTAGAACTTTTCTGTTTATAAACTTTGTAATATACAACAATGATTACCATCACCATGTTTTACAAAATGAGTTATCTTGTTGCATCCGAGTACTTGCCATAGTTTTACCTGTTGTATTTCACGTTGTATAACTTTATACCATATATATCCCTCACCAACCCACAGGCTTTGTGTTCAATCTCCCACTGATTAGTGTGGTTAGTGAGGCCATGCTACTACTAGCACACACGTCGGAGACACAATACTGTACCTTGTAGACTCTCGTCAGATGAGATATCCTTTAGAAGAGACATCGTGGTCGTTTACTGTGTCGATTCCCTTGGTTCCGCAGTTAGGAAGATAAATAAGAGAACCTGTGGCGAAATCTCTGAAACCAGCTGAAGCTCCGACTACCACAATAACAATGACGCAACGCAGTGTTTATCTGGAACGTGATTGGATCCTAAGGAGGGCACGTAGCGGGAGCGTGTCTGCGCTGCACCCCCACACGGACAGACACGTCATGTTAAAAGTGATAATGTAGCGTTATATACATACATCATTATTCTGCACAGCTAATAATGAATAAAAGTCTCAATTTCAGTGAGTTACTGCAGTGGTTCTCTTGGATCCGGTATTGTCCTTAGTCCGACTTTAGTCCAGGGACTGGTTCAGACCTGGTTCAGAACTGGATTAATCATGGTTTATTTTTATCTCTAGTTTAGTTTAGTCCTGGTTTAGTCCAGGAAGTGCCTGGCCTAGATAAAGAGCTACATAGGTTATATAAGGGAGTTTACATGAGTGTGTACAGATATACAAAGGTTATAGGGAGTTTGTTCATGCCATGTCTATGTTGTTCACATGAGTGTGTACAGATATACAGTACATGGGTTATATAGGGAGTTTGTTCATGCCATGTCTATGTTGTTCACATGAGTGTGTACAGATATACATGGGTTATATAGGGAGTTTGTTCATGCCATGTCTATGTTGTTTACATGAGTGTGTACAGATATACATGGGTTATATAGGGAGTTTGTTCATGCCATGTCTATGTTGTTTACATGAGTGTGTACAGTTA
>JAVQKC010105780.1:0-12228 GCA_036025475.1 Philypnodon macrostomus | reverse complement strand
TTGTAAATGATGTTATAACATCTTTAATTTTTGAGAAGAAGGTGACACTGTTTGTTATAATGTCATCACATGAGACTAGTCCTGTCCAATCTAGCTCCTTTAGAGCCTTAGCTAGATTTGATGATGATGTTGACTTCTTGGGACTACATCATAAAAGGATGAGGAGCTCTGAGCAACTGTACAAGGTGTTTGGAAACGCAATTTAGTTAGTTTTCTAGCAAAAAAGATGGCATTATGGTCAGAAAGTCCAGTTAAAAAATTAAAGGTTTTAAAAAAAAAATCATTTTTATTTGAGAATAGGAGATCTATTCTTGTTTTTGACATAAAAAGAAGAAAATCTGCCACCATTACTAATAGCCTATGTTTATTGAATCTCTAGCAAGCTCCAGTTCACCTAAACCATGCATGTCTTTGGGCGCTGGGAGGAAGACGGAGTTCTCTAAAGAAAATCCATGGTAACACAAGGAGGACATGCTGACTCTATCCAGTGAATTTGTCTGTTGCCCCAAGATTGAACTCACAGACTCCTTGTTCATTAGTTTTATTGCTAATCGGTGTAAGTAGTACGCCTTCACTTCCTCTATACAAACACCTTTAAGTTCATATCTCAGTTGATTGAATGGCTCTTGACTCATCATCATTGTAATACAGAGCTCATACAGTATATACTTAACATCTTTCCGATTCTGTCTTGAGCTTTCTGAAGCCACGATAGTCTGCTGTGCCATGATTGTGCTCTTCAAAGCCTTTCTAAACTTTCATCGTCCTGTGTATGTCTTGTTCCCCCTGCTGTTTAAGCCACAGTGTAGTGTTTTTGGCCTCCACCCATCCCCCCATCGCCCTCATCTGTCACTGTATCTCTCCATCTTTCCTGTTTGCGGACTCTAATTGGGTCGGTGTGGTTCTTCTAAAGGGCAGCAATGAAAACACATGAGAGAGATTCTGTGATTATGTTGTTGCTTTATGTATGTTTGGTGGTATTGCTGTAGTAAGGGATAGCTTTGGCATAATGGCATGTATACATAGGTCTTTTAAGTATTTTAATGGAGAATGCTTGCCCAGTCATATGTTTGCATACATTCAGATTAGCCTTTATTGCTTCTTGTCTGTTTGTTTTGTTTCGAGATGTATCTCTGACCCAATGCACAGTTCACAGAATACAATTAACTATATTACAGAATTGGCAAGCAATCATCTGATTCCCAGATTGGGACAAGCATTCATTGGCTTGTGACACTGTGTGGTTGTTTTTGTTGTTTTTAGCTAGCATGAAGATACCATTGAGCTATACTTGCCCACTAAGTGAACTCATTTTTGTGTTTATCTCACACAAAGAGCTGCTTGGTTTCTTCCTGGTATATATATATATATTTTTTTATTAAACCTAATTAAAGTTCAAAATAATTCATAATTAGGAATAGTGCTCATTCGGGATGTAAAGTTGGAAAAGTCTGCTGTGAAGTTGTATGTTTAGTTAATACATATTCAGAAATGACACTGTAAATTGATTATACTTAACTGTATGTGTGGCTATTGTGTCCACATATCTCCTGACCAACACTGTGGAGGCTGGAACAGTGAGAGACCGAAGAGGAGGAAGAAGGATGACTTTGTTTTCACTCTCAGAACAATGGCTCCCAGACAATACCAGACAACAGGCTGCATTCACGGCCTTTATGACATTTGGTTCCTGTGACTGGACATTGTGCGTCCACCCAAACCAACAATACCTCTATATATCTGCTCCCAGTTCTCGTGGTGAGGGGAAGAGCTGACAGTTTGGGCCAAAAAAAGTGCTTGGAATTCACTTAGCTCCAGACTGTATGTCAGCCTCTCTCAAACCTGCTGGCAAAAACAAAACAGTTTCTTTTGCAGTTGGCTTCTTTGGACCTTCCAGTGTTGTTCTACTTGATTGTGTACGTTATGTAACTGTGCTGTGCACCAGATTTCTTGGGCATCTTGGACAGCGAGCTTGTTCTCGATTTGTGTGCGCCTGGCAACCAGAATCCGTTCAATTTGAAGAAGACCTGTAAACCACTCAAACCTATTTAGACCTAAATTAGTCCTGTCTGACAAATCATAACTGTTTATCGAAAAAAAAGTGGCTTCTATGCATTGTTCTGCTTCTCCCGATTGTTGCATCTCTTTGAATAGACCCTTTCAAAGTTTGTAAACAGAAAGTTCTAAATTCCAGAATGGAGGCAACTGCAGGCAAGACCATAATACATTTTCAATGGAGAAATTAGCATTAGTCACATAATATTAAATATAAATTAAGATGGTTTTGACAAATGACAACCACTCATGTAGCTACATGTAGGTGATGTCAGAGCCTGGGTAGGAAATTAATGTACTTCACGTTGTATGTTTATTTGATGTACACATTAGTAACAGTTAGCAGAAAGAATTCCAGATTTACTTACAGAAATGTTGAAGACCACAATAGTTTTTTTTATTGTATGTTCAGAATTATTCTTTCCCTCACCACAAATCTGACTTTTTGTAAAGTTAACTCATTTTTGGTCCAGTCGCCTCCACTCTGGGATTATGAACATTCCATATGACGAACATTTTAAAGGGACTATTTGTATCAGGTTTAGAAGCCACTTTATTATCTCTGCCAAGGATGTTTATGCTGACTTTGATTGGTTTGCCTGTTAGCAAGATAGTAATGGTCAGTAATAGGCCAACATTTTTAAATGTTGTGCGGATCAAGAACACCAACCTGATATAAGTATTTGCCATTGCAAGATAGTGCAAGACATACTAAAGCATACTAAACATAACATTGTCAGATTTGCTGATCAAATCCATATCTTTACCACTGCTAAATAGTCATTGTGAAAAGACATGTGTTAAAGAAAGTGAACTGTATATTTAGGTTCTGAAATCTGATTGGTTGAATCTAATCTAGGCCCACCCAAGATCTGCCCCCTAGAAATAATGAAAAATAATACACTTTTTTATAGACGATAATGGCTTAACATAAATCATAATATCATAACATGAATTTAATGTTGTCTTCTTTCAGGATTGCCAGGGTTTTCCAGCATGTTTGGCAAGAAGAAGAAACGGCTGGAGATCTCAGCGCCGTCTAACTTTGAGCACCGGGTCCACACGGGCTTCGATCCGCGGGAGCAGAAGTTCACCGGGCTGCCACAGCAATGGCAGAGTCTGCTGGCCGACACAGCCAACAGACCCAAGCCCATGGTGGACCCCTCCTACATCACCCCCATCCAGCTGGCACCAATGAAGGTACAGTCAGAATGCTAACATAACAGGAAGCACAAGGACGTCACATCATCCTCATTTCTCATTTTAATAAACAGTTCATTTATTTTAGTAGCACTTAATACAGCCCAGTAATAGCCAGACCTGCTCTTCCCTTACACGTACGCATTGTATGGACTATCCAGCGTGTTATGACCATGTGAGTCATTATTATTAGTATTATTACTACTATTACTCGATTGCAAACAAATTATTACAGTATCATCTGACATGTAAAATGTATGTATTTTCTTCTTTCACTGCCCTTTACAAGTCAAGTTCACTAAATTCAGCATAAAAAGAATTGCAAGATTTTTTTATCCACTTTATTCCTGAAAGTGTCAACCCATACTGTAACATTTCACATCCACACACTGTAGTCCTGATACCATTGCAGTTTTTGCCCTCTACTGGCCACATATGCCCTAACACCACTTGTGTACCTCTGTACTAGGTATAATATAATGCGTACTGTATTGTGTTGATTGTTTGTCATTGCATGCTCTTGTGACTGTCTCTGTGTCTCTTGTCTTCAAACCTTCTGAGTGTCTCCTCTGATGTGTTGTTGTTCATTCACTCACAAAAAAAATTTGATCCCGAAATACAGCATGTAATTGTTGTAGAATGAATTATTCTATATTGGCTTGAGACAAAATTCTTGCACATTTTCATCTTGTGTGTGGTCTCGATGTATCCTACTGCATGTGTGACCTGCTAAACGATGACTGTCTATTTCTATAAACAATTTATAGTCTACATTGTACCAAAAGAATTACATCTCACGCAACTAATTATTACAATTGTGACTATTTGGGCTAATTAATTCACTGGTCCCCACAGAGCCACTTCCAGTTTTTTTGCTGACTGAAAAAACGTGTGATTAGACACTGGGAACGCCAGTATCAGAGAACAGCAATACGCCACAGGAGATATCTCTGAAGAGGGGTAAACAAGACAATAATTCTCTTGCTCTCTTCACAGATATCTCCCAAGAAAGTGCGGTCTTCTGAAACGCCGTTGGTCAAAGTATGATTTCCTCCTTGCCTTTTTGTCCCCCTCTTCTTCCTCTTGCAACACATCACGACTGTGGCTGTTTTGCTCCCACATCTCCCACAGTAGAGGTGCGGGGTATAAACAACACAAACATGAAAACATCAGATCTCTAAGACTTCCATTCGCATGAGCCTCCCTGGACGTGGTTAGATGAAATGTAGCGGCATGCCTCTCTCCCTCTATAATGATGATGATGATAATAATCTGAATGATGATAATGATGTTAGTGATCGTGATGAGCTGGGATGTGAAATGCATGTTGCCATGACAGCTCTGCTCAAAAACATTAGTATAGAAAACAAGCTATTTTGGAGCGTGCATGTTCGAGGAAAAGAACCGTTCTTTTGACACAAACTGGCCTCTGGACTATCTCAAAAACTCTTCTCAAAAAACAACAAACATAGGTTTTTTTGAATAAATGTTCATAAATAAATAAATAATACAAAATATATTATACATTTCAATATCAATATTATATATAACTTGATTTGCAGAGCTTAATTCTTGATTTTTTAGTTCACAAACCGATGAAAATTCATCTTAATAGGCCAAAATTAATGTGTTTTGTTTTGGATCTGGCTTTTACTATATTGTTGTGGTGTTGGCAATGCAATATGAGCTGTTGCAATGACTGGCTTAAAACATCATGGAGGAGGTTTTTATGTGTCCAATCCCCTCTAAATAAATTACTGAAAGAAGCCCTTCCCCCCAACGCTTTTAACAAGTATTCCTCAGATAGATCTGTGGAATACAGAAAGTGACTGGATTTGCATGTGTCTATAGAAGTTCAATAGTTCTTTTAAGGATGTTGATTGTGCATGGTTGTGTGATAGTGTGTGGCCCTGAGATTAACTGGCAATTGTTTGGGTCAACCCGCCTTTAAGCCCATAGTTACTGGGATATACTCTAGCTACTCACAACCCTTAAAGCTGAAGTCTGGAGATTGTTAAATCGGATTCTGTTCTATGATGTATAGCAGATGATTTGATATCTGATTATTATTTTACTTTAGTCCCTCCCCTGGCCTCTCCAGCGGTATCACATCAGAGCCTGTGCATTACCACTTAGTAACCCAATAGTAGTGGGTTAGTAATGTAAATAATAGTAATAATAATACTCAATCGCAGTCTAGTGTTGGCAGCCCACACAAACTCAGATTTGATGTTGCTGTAGAGGCCAGGGGAGACTGAACTCAAGGTCCACTACTATTGATCAAGCATTTTTTCAATGTTTAAACAGTTTCTTATTTCAGGAAGCCTCCAGACTGCTCCGTGAAGAAAGCATTAGACTGTATTGAGTGTATTAGACTGTATTGAGTGTATTAGACTGTATTGACCTTCCATTGCACAGTTTTTTTCTCTACAAAGCACATGTGTTGAACCCTGTTGCTGCAGGTTGTATCTTTACACTCAAAACATACATGATATAAGTGTAAGCTGTGATATTTTTAGTTCCTCAACAGTGGCCTGATTTGCGTTCGGCCTGACACTTGATTGACACGAGACTAGCTCCGTTTGGCAGACACCCCCAGCCACTGTGTGTACATCTGTGTGTGTGTTATTGTTCGTGTGTGTTTGTATGGGTGTATATATATTCCAGGTGGGCACAGGCAGATAAAGCCATCTCTTGTCTGGCTCCCCTCCAGTGCTGTCCTCTCACAGCAGCACAATGGCCAGTGAAAGGTCGACACTAGAAAGTCTGTGTTATAAATACATGTGTCATTATATACAGTATGTGTATTTAGTGCGTCCATGTCATTATCCATTATTCCATATACATAGCAGAAAATGACATTCTAATAGTTTCCCTGTCTTTCTACATAGAGCCCAGATTCAAACCAGAGATCTTTAGTTCAGGGGTAAATGCTTGATTTATTAAGCCCCAATTGTACCAGAACCTTGTACTGCTCATTATGGCGCATTGTTCTTTGTGTGTTAGTATATCTGTGTATGTGAACATATGTGTGTGTTCATGTGTTGCCCATTAGCAGCACCAGGGGCTATTATTACTGCACTCTCAAGTTGCACCTTTACTCTCACACCCTCGATTTGCCCCCCTCCTCCTCCTATAGCCCGCTGCTGTGTGGTGTTAGCTGACATGTGTGTAGACCATAACCACTGCCTGGGTCTGGCTAAGCTCATATTTCACACTGCAGCCCTTCACCAGACGTCACATGACCAGTATGGAGGTGACACATGGGAAAGTCAGATTTAGTCTTTGTTTTATTTAATGTCTGTATTTAAGAAATTCAATTATCTTTAGCATGTATCATTCAATAGTCACCGTTTAATAACATGCTAAACCCTGCCCTGAACACAATCGTACACTAGGCCTGTTTAGCATTTGTAAACAACACAATTCAATGATTCAATGCCTAAGTCAGCATTAGCTACCAAATATTGTTCATTTTGAGTTCACAATCTGTTCACAAGCAGCCCACGACACGTACGTAACGTCAGTGCCTGGGTAGTGAACATTAGCATTGATATTTAGCCTTGGTATATAAGCTAAAGCCTACACACTGATATCATGTCAACCGCATACAATTGAGTCTCTCTAGGTACTCAAAGAATAGTGAACAGATGTGAAGCAGTCATTGAGCAAGATACAACCTGTCCCAGGCCCAAAGTAGCTGGTGTAGGCCCTAGCACCCTGCAACTGCTAACCAAAAAGAGCAGATGATGAATGAGAAAAATAATGTGAGCAAAAACTAGGAACTGATAGTGTAAATAGATTCATCATTCCAGTAAGTAAATGCAGTGCTAATTGAGATACAGCAGACTGCTTTTTGAGCTGAATAACACATCCATCACATACTAAGGGAAAATGTGTCAAAATATCATTTCCAGAATAGTTTCCACAACAAAATAGCATGCATTTCTGTTCAGGGAGGCTTCTATGATCCTCATCAGCACACCATTCTGTTACTGGGTAGAAAAGCAGTGTTTTGAAGACAATTGAAATGCAGTTTGATCCAGGGTTTGTGATCATCCCTGGAGGCACGAGCAGCATCAGAACGCTGCAGAATAGAGATGTTTCTGTTCTGAGTCTAAGATCAAAATGTGCAGTGCTTTCAAATGAGGAAATCTCTGTAAGTCTATTTCTGTTTATATTTGCTACATTCTTTGCATTAGTAGTTTTTTTTACATGTGAGACTTTATCTTGCTTTCTCAAGTGAATATTCTAAAAAGCCTGACTAAACTGTAGAACTGAGCCGTGGGTACTGTGTGCTGTGTACTGGAGGTAGTGTAGGTGGAGTGATGGTATTTTCGGGAGCTGAACATCTCTCTGGGCTGTCAAACATGTTATATAGCTGCTCTGAAAATATCCAACCATTACATCACATTGGAGGAGTTTTGTCTCTGTTTTGTGTGAAGAATAATCTAGTACTTTGATGTGGAAGTGGGTCTGCAATTACTTTCCTTAAAGCTGTACGACCTGATATTTTTACTTTGTATCTATTCAGTCAGTAGTAGAGCGTAATAGAAGTGTGGCTCTATGCTTATGTGCTTTAGCAAGGATTATTGTTTTAGAGCCAGGGTCCCCTTTTTTTAACCAATCACACGGTTCCAATGGACCGGAGCTCTCTGATTGGTCGATAGATCCTTTATCGACAGTGTGAGGGAGGTGATGTTCTATTTGAAAATTCACAGCCTTTTCACAGCTATTTTTATTTGACAATTTTCAGCCTCTACAGCTGGACAATGTTAATCTGTTCTAAAATCAAGACATCATTTCTAATATTTAGAGTTAGAAACAGTCAGAGAAAGAAATGTCTAACTAATTAAAACCCAACTCCAGACCGCTGTTTGTTATTGATGGTTTGTGTGAGACCGTGACAGATTATGCTCATTCAATATCTGATGGTCTTGTAGGCTTGAATGTCTTTACGCAGTCAAGGTTATATCTGTCAGCATGGTAAAAAAATTCTGATTATATGAAGCTAGTAAAAGCACTTCACTATTTGGTTTTAGTGGGTCATTAGTGAACATTTATAAAACTAGACGATCCCTATAGTTTGAGTTCATGTTTGGGGACTTAGCCAATGCCTGCCCTGTTTCAGTGGTTCTAGCTGCTTCTTTTATACAGTTACTGATGAAGCACAAGTGTATTGGTTTGAAGAGCCAGGAGTACTGTTGAGTAGCTGATTGAAGTTGAATACTTTTACCTTCATCCTGATTTAGTCTATTTTTAGCTTATGGTAATGAAGATTTAGCAGATGGGACTTGGGGGAGAAAACTGGATGGTTTTGGGTAACTGGCACCAACATTTTGTAATGTCAGTGCTTGGTGACATTACAAAACACATTAACAGGTGTTTATGGTTGATGTGACGAGTACTGTTGAGTATTTCTGAAGTTGAATATATATTTTATTTATATACTTTTACTTTCTACCTAATTTAAGTATCTAGCGTATTCCTTTTTGGCTGTTATCAGTATGGCCTTTTGGCTGTATGTAGTTTTGGTTGTAGTTTACGTTTGATCTGTGTTTAACCCAATAGACGTATGGGAGTGGGCGATATGGCGCTAAAATATTTTATTGTATTTTTTTGTTTTGGTACTCTGCTAACCTGGGAAGGAAAAAGAAAAAGTATAATAATGATCATTGGATTGGCTGTATGTTGAATTTGTAATTATCTGTGTAAAAAAAATAATCTTGATAGAATCATGATCTTGATCTCAATAAATTATATGTTTACCATATCACACACAAAGACTAGTCCTGGTACCGTGCAGATCATGTTGGCACGTGCTAATACCTGCCTCACAGGAAGCTTACTGGTCCAACAGTGCTAAAGTAAATGTCAGTGGGTCAGTGATAGCACAGCTCTGAGAGACCACACCCCCTGGACTATGGCAGGTGCCTGAGGAGGAAACCCGATCATAGGGCACTCTTGAAGGCTACAGAGGGACCAGGCGACTGCTGCTGCTGGATACAGACTGGAGTATAGTGAGTTAGCATGGCGGGGGGGCGTGGAGCGGAACAGCCGGGGAGACAACAGCTGAAACCAGGGGCAAGGAGAGAAGAGGCTTATCAAAAACACTTACAGGTGTGACTCATATTAGTGATATATAGGCACATTATATCACATTGTATTGTAATTGTATTTTATTTGGTAGAAAATGCATAATAGCTGTGAAAGAATAACAAGCAGTGTCAATCCAAATACAATATGATGGTATATGAGAAACAATCCAATGCTATTCTGCGCAAAATGGTATATTATCCAGTCCAGTTATTGCATTGATATTGTTGGTATATCACATAGGAGTTCACCATTCAAAATAATTGTCCATTCATAACTTTATGTTCATGGTAGACCATTCGACATAGTCATTACTTATTGCTCGATGTCTCAATATTGTCTGACCCTATCATGTTTTAATGAGTCTATGTATGGTGGTTTCTGCTGGCTCTGCACTTTCAAGCCACAGGTTCAAGCCTCAATGGCAATCGTCATTAGTATAAACAGATAGAACGAGTTTGACCAGACCACGCATCCAGAGGTGTTTATGGAGCAATGTACCGTCTGTTTTCACTGCTGCTCTTTGACTATAAAGCAAACGTTTTCAATCCATAAAGGACCAATGGTGGCGTTGTTGCTTGAGGCAGGTTGGTGATCTAAGTTTGGCCCGGCAGAGTTATTTTGGTAACTTTGCTGGGTTTGCCTCTCACATATGCAGTCGCAGTTGGTTTCTGAATGAACAGGGTCACATAGCCCTCGCTCCAGGGGCCCAAATACATACACTTATTAGAAACGGGCATTGGGCTCGTATGGTTTTGTGTGTGGACTAATTTGAGCCCACAGTTTGTTGATGACAGGCATATCAATGGATGGAGGAAGTGAATGAATACTGTCTAGACTTGATGTTGAAGATAGGAGCACAGTAGAATGTGTCTAAAGTTGATAAATAGTTTGAAATAATCGTCAAAAACAATTGTGCACATCAGGGCTGGTGTAATGAAGCGGTAAAAAAGCAATGAGACCTCCAGAACTGGCATAATCTTTGGCATTTCTCCATAAAAGCTTGTCTTCAGGCTCAGGCAAAAGTGGCAACACTCGCGTTAATTCATTTTGGGGAGATAGTGTATTTTTAGTATACAGTTAATACAAATACAGGAGAAAACTAAATACATATTGTTTCAAATGTTTAAGTGAACTCTCTTTGACCTATGCCCACTAGCATTCTTCATAGACAATAGCATGTCCTTACAGGGCTACCGTAAATGCATTACACAATCGTCCTTGGTGAGAATCATGTGTAGGCCTATGTTTTTTGTCAACTAAAGGTCATTATATTTTCTTGCTGAGCCCAAGAGCCCAAAATAGACAAACTGAGCATTTGAATTTTAGATTTTTATTGGCTCTCACAATATTCCCTGAAATATTCTATCTGGTATTGTCCAATTATGTAACTTGTGTGTGGGAAAAATCTGTCCCTTATTTTGAAAAGTCACTGTGCCATGATCTGTTTACATTTGACACAGTAGCAGTCCACGATCACATTAGCGCACACACACACACTCGCAGAAAGACCTAGGACACATTATTTATTATGTTTGCAGATGGGCCACTCCATTACTTCAGACAGGGACTGATAAAACTCTTTACTCGCCTTGGACACCCTCGCATCAGTCACTTTTGGATACAAGGATACAAATATTTGCCGACTATGATGTGTGTTCAATTATGCATTATATATATTGATTCTTATGAAATATAAAAGCCCAAATACAAAAGTGACTGATGCAGAGGACTAGATACACACACACACACACACACACACACAAATAGAGCATCTGTCTCCTTGACATGGATGACACTGATTTAGATTCTTCCTATACTGGGCTCCTCCTTCTGTCCTGAGTCAAATCAAAAATCAAAATCAAAGTCACACGCCACATCACCTCTCGCATAGCCACCATAACTGGGGTAAAATCTGGCTTTTAAAATGTCCAGAATAACAGCCTAGTGTGTCCAAATGTGGGAAAGTTCTTCAAACACAAATATGCTGTTGCTTTGCTATGCTTTTTAATTGATGTACATAGTTGGACATCTGGACCAGAGCATTGTGAAGACTGGACCTGCAGTATCCTCATGTGGTCAGACAGTAAACTTCAACTCCCATTGTTCTCTGTGATACATTTTGTTTGCTCATTGATATATCATCTGTTTTTTTAGTCACCCACTTAGCAATAGAGTAATGTATTAAAGGTGACCATGGATGTTCACGGATGCATGAGCCATTTTTTGAGTCATCATATAGTTTAAATACCATTGGTCATTTTCTTTTTATGTCAACATTTGCAGGTAGACCATCTTGTTTATAGATTTTTTTTTTAGATATGATATAATATAAGGCATAGCATGTTACTGTGTTTTTCCCGTGACAGGCTTTAGATCAATGGCATGGTAATTAATCTATAGGAGACAGCTGTCAGTTGATCTGTCAGTGGGCTGATGAGGAGATAAATGAGGGCCTTCTCATTGACCCCTCCTTTTCCCCGGTCTCTCCTACGTCACATCAGCAAACTTTATCTGACAGTGACACATCAGTACAAAATCTATCTAGTTCAAACTATATATATTAGAACAAAAAATTCATATCTGACCCTGTTCTATGATGTAAAGTAATAATAATAATAATAATAATGCATTAGTTTTATACAGCGCTTTTCTCAAGACTCAAAGACGCTTTACATTACACTACTCATTCACTCCACAGTCACACCCGGTGGTGGTAAGCTACTTGTGTAGCCACAGCTACCACTGACAGAGGGGGTGGCTGCCAGTCTGCGCCTACAGCCCCTCCAACCACCACCACCACATTCATTCATTCATTCATAGGCAATGCGGGTTAAGTGTCTTGCCCAGGGACACAACGACAGCGTGTGCTTGGAC
>JAVQKC010105735.1:0-17360 GCA_036025475.1 Philypnodon macrostomus | reverse complement strand
AAAGGACAATTGATGGGCGTCAGGAAGACCTACAATTAAGCAGTAAACACATTACTGGACTTTCTGGGCCAGACACATCGGAACCAAGGAGGGACTGAGCAGATACTGTGAGGAGCTGGCTCAACACCTTAAAAGCCTATGGTACATTCAGTGTGTGTAATGTCTGTATGAAGGTGTTCCTGGATTAAAGTTAGCTTGACCACGCTTCCTTGTGTACCAGCTTTTGGTGTCTACTCATGACTACATTAAGTGTCCTAATTGGCAGCGTGGTTTATTGAGTAAGCATCAACAAGGGTCATAATAAGCAGCTAAACACACGCTAAAGTCCACTTCCAAAAATCCACAAATCTTCATGGAAAAACATTGAGGATCTTTTCTGTCTTACTCACCCACTTCCGACATCTCTGGCACGGCTGCTACAAACGGCCCGTCTGGGAATTTGGGTGCGTTGTCGTTGATGTCCTGTACTTTGATGATGAATTCGGACTTTGGTTCCAGCGCGTCCTCCGTGTTGCGGTCCAAGGCTTGTGCGTGCAGGACATAGTGCCCTTTTCTCTCGCGGTCCAGGCTTTTTGTGGCGTGAATATCTCCCGTCACTTCATCGATGATAAATATAGTCCCTGCTCCTTCACCGCTCAAAATGTATCTCACCGATCCGTCGCCTTTGTCTGAATTGGAGTGAAGCTGCAAGACAAAACCACACAGAAGGAAAAATATTAGGATATTATAGTATAGAAAAGATTATTATCAAGGTTGTCAGCAGTGCGCAATAAAGCAAGGATACGTATTTGAAAGAAAGTTGTGTGAATTGCTTCCGATGCAAAAATGAATCGTTTTGACCTTAGTTTGAAAGCTGAACTTGCAAAGAAACAGTAATATGATTTTTATTTTTTTTTTACTACAGTTTTTAATAGGTGTAACATTGAAGAAAGTGAGCATAGCAGACAGGGGTTTAAAAAACAAACAAAAAAACCCCATCAAACGAAAGGTTAGCAGTTGGGGGTAATAGAACGATGAAAGCAAAAAATAAATATATATAGCAAAGTAACCACAAATCATGTCGATCAAAAAGATTTTTTTCATTTTAAAAACCCCAAAATGTAATTGACAAAAACTGAAAAAGTGAAATCTTAGGGTACACCTTGTTTTTGTTGTCCTCTTTATAATGTGAATTAAGTGTTTTCACAGCACTTTCACGAATCTTGTGAATTTTATTTTTATTTCATTTATTTAACCTTTATTTAACCAGGTAAACCAAGTGAGAACCAATTCTCATTTACAATGGCGACCTGGCCACATTCATTCATAGGTAATGTGGGTTAAGTGTCTTGCCCAGGGACACTACGACAGTGTGTGCTTGGACGGGGACTCGAACAGCCGACCCTCTGGTTGAAGGGCGAGCGCCTACCCACTGCGCCACTGCCGCAGAATCCACCTCAAGCGATCGTATAAACGTTTTGATGGTGGTGGGGGGGTTGACTTACTATTAGATACTTTCTTGTCATCTTTCCCCACAATCCCCTGTAATCTGCTGCAATATCTTAGTCTAATCTGTGCTTTACTGTATGTTCAACACTTCAGATGACTCCCACCACTGTATTTACTGTACATTATTCAGTACTCCAGACCTTCACCGAGTATCTCCTAATACACGCATCTTTGGAGATTAATTTTAGAGGGGAAAATCACTACAAGGCTATGGAGATAGGCACTTACTGCAGGGAGCCAGAACCTCGTCATTCCTTCGACAATAATTGATATTGAGAGGGTTAAGACTTTGAAATCAGTGACACCGCTGGGTTGTATATTAGTTAAAAAAAAATATTTATCTACTGACATGCACAGCTCTAGCGTATTTCCAAACAAGGAAGGCTGCAGAAACATCATTATTTAACCAATTTCACTGTCTCACATGAATAAATCATGTCTTGAATCACATCTATTCTCATTTTTCGCCCACAGGGGAAATAGCAACATAACAGAGTAATCTATTTTCTTTGTGTATCAGCAATGTGTTACATACTGTACAACTGGTACATGGTAGCCAAACATTTTTGTAGTTTATTTCTTATACAAGCATTTCAATGATTTAAATTTTTGAAAAACAACAGGCCTTTGTGTGAAGCCCCACGAGCTGTGTTAATAAAAGGAATATAAATAAAGCTTGTATTGTTTTTTTAGTCTTTGAGGAACATGAAAAACACATATATGTAAATGGTGTAAATTATTCCGGATGTTGATGTTAATGTGTTGTTCTTCCGCCATGTTTTCCTCCCAGGGTACATTATGGGTCATGTTCTGGTAGTGTTGGTGTGTGTGTGTCTGTTAGCAACTTTACTTTACTCTACATTTTCAGGGAACGTCAGGGATGACACAAGGAAGAAGTGATTAGATTTCAGGAGTGATCAGATTGTTATAAGTGCAGACTTTTCTCATTGGGGCCCGTGCCTCCCTCCCTTTTGTGAAATCTTAGCGGTAGCAGTCCTACAGTCAGAGCGAGGGAGACAGGCTGTCTAGTGTTCAGTCTAATGTGAAAAGATAATGCTTAATAAAAACTTACAGGACATAAAAGGTTGTTAGAACAGTGTGTTGACAAACTACAGCCCACATATGGAGCGGCCCCGGATGTATTTAGAGCCACTGTCAGTGTCAAGTTTTCAAGGAAGCTATTCTTTCTTTTAAAATCCTGTGGAATAGTGAACACTGTGACCAGCTTCAGATTATAGCTCCAGCTCTCAATCGTTAAATCAGTTTTTGTTTGACAAAAACTTTTATTCACAGAGAAATGCTGTTACATCAAATAATACCTCCTGTTCTCACAAAACCATAAAACAAATACAAATGATATGCTCAGAGGTTCCTGACAGAGGGTTGTGTTCTTGATGATGATGTTGTTCATAACATCATCATACAATGTCCAATTTATAGTTTAAATGTAATTGTAATGTAGCTGTTTTTTTAGAGCCTGTAATTACATTTTATATCATTTATTCATTGAAGTTTTAGTTTTTTTTTAGTTTTTTTTTTTTTTTTTAGTGGTGTCCAGTTCCACAGAAGATTCTATTTAGAATCAAGTGCATATAGGGGAAATTAGCTACCCTGGTGGTGGTCTTGGAGTGCTTTCTATAGGTTCTCAATTGTAACTAAATAAAAGAAATAAAATCAAATATGCTGCTTTAGCATCAGTGTAGGATTTTCATTATAATGGGAATATTGGTAAACTATTGATGAAGCAATCCTGGGCATAAGCCAAGGACAAACAAATATTTGCCCCATTTATGTTTTGTTTCTTGGTGACATGTCTCGCCATTCTTTGCGTGTACACTGTATACTGGAACAGTGAATCCAATATGTGCACTATACACAATGAATGGTTTTCACACAATAAAACAATCATTAATAAACAAATTACATGTCAGTTTTTATATACAGATTTGTGTTTACTAGTTTTTGCACAAAGCCACCTGCTATAGTTACTTTAATATTCCACAATATAAAAATATATAGTATAAATCCCTAATACTTGGTAGTAAAGTTACTCAGATCATGGCAGTTATCATGGCAGAATATTTTCTGTAAATATAGTTGTATTGTTGTGGGACTATAGAAAGGCCAGTGAAAGAATAATATTCACAGTCACGTTGAAAATAATATATGGGAATAATACTATAATATAGTATATATATATATATAATATAATCACAATTTACATGGTGAAAATGGGTAACTAAATGCATGAGGTGGATCATGTTTTCACTTTCCTTCGTTAAGATTACTAGCAAACTTTCTATTTTTGAATGTAATATGCTCAACCTTAAATACCAGTGTTGTAAATGATTGGCCTTGTGCAAATTCAATATTCAACGCAGCCAGCTTCATGTGCTGCCACCATTAACTAAATTACGGTGCGTTAGACTTTATTGTCCCCCCGGGGAACTTCATTCTCCTCATTTAAGCAATACATCACACAGTGCGCCTCACCCTTCTACGAAACATGAATTCTCAATACTACAATTTCAAAAAGATACCTTCAAAAATAAACTATCTGCCATAGCAACAGAATATAAATGTGGACGTCATTTTTTCTGTTTGTGTTTATATATGTATGCAGCTGACCCTTGCTCCAAAGCAAATTCCTCCTCAGGCAGACAAATAAAGAAAGTCTCAGTGGGTCACAATCATGCTTTTCTTGACACACTCACACCACAATGAAATTGGTGGTTGTAACCTAGCTCTGCAGCCACACTTGTCCTGGGGCAGACTGACAGAGACAGAGAGCCATCCTTGGCCCAACAACCTCTCCAACTACCATCAAACACACACCGAGACAATGACACATAGGCATTCAGGCATGTTAGTGGGTGAAGTGTCTTGCCAAGGGGTACAATGGCAATTACCTATGAGAATCAAGCCATTAACCTTCTGATTAGTGGACCTGAGCGTAGGAAAGTTTTTTATTCTCGCAAACTGGTATTTAAAGTCCAATCATTTCTAACTTGTTTGTTTGAGACAACTTTTGATGACATAAAATGTGAAGCCCAGTGACTGATAGCTCTTATGTTGTATCCCATTGGACAAGGTCTGTTTACAACAAAGGAAATAAAAGGCAACTACAAATACATTAGTTTGACCATCTGTCTGTGCTTTCAACAAACAAATAAATGACCCAACATTAAACTCAAATTCCTCTTGTTTTTCGAGTGGATAACATTTTAAAACCACAAAAATAAGCCCAAAGAGATAGCGGTCCTCTGGCCATGTCACAGTGAGGTCTGGACAGTGAATAAAGGTCTTACTGAGATTTATTAGATAGGGTTACAAAGTCAACATGCGCTTAAATTATAATATTGAGAGAGCTGTTCCATTCAAATGGCTGATGATGTAACAATATTGTGGCTCCATAATTCAAAGTTGAATAAAAAAAAAATGCTACTCATGTTTTTGCAGTTCATTTTTAGACATTGAACGTGTTGGGAATGACAACAACAGTAGTTCAATTCTCAGCCAAAAAAGTGTTGAATCTTAAGAGGGACAATACTCGATTTCACCGGTCCTCGTACTGTGGTACTCAGAAGTCAATTTGTCTTGATTTAGTTTATTTCAGAGACCTTTTTCCTGTTTTATTTACTAATCTGCATGGTTGAGACATAAAATGTGTCTGACAACCTAAACTGTCCCGGGTTAAGTTGATTTGAAGCCTGGTTTTGACTTCTCTATTGGACCTGGTTGCTGGTTTCTACTGTACTGTGAAGCCTAACCACCATTTAACACAGCAACAGGTCTACATTTCTTTATATTTTACAGAGACAAATGCAATACAGGCATAATCCATTGCAGATCTTAAAAACTGTTGTCTGAAATCTACTTTGACATTCGCTAAGTTTGTCAAATAAATCGACCTATTACTTCTACCTCAACAGCGGCCATATATTTTCTATCCAGCTACAGCAGTAGTAGCTAGGCCTCATAAATGTAATTTCACCTCCCCCAGTCAGTGCTAATTTAGCTATTGACTTCCTTTCCACCAGCCGATAAATCATGTTCGGCAAAAGCGCTGGCCAATGGTGCATATGGCTGCTAGGGCCTTCCCCGAAATCTATGGGTGATAAAAGTGTCAACAGGTTGCGGCCCATTGCACAAACTCCACAGCGGGGCAGGATATAGAAGTGTCGGGCCAATTGGGTGAAGCACTCAAAGGGAAATTGGAGGTTTCATTTGGAGACTATGCATTATTGACGAAGATGTCTGGGTAAATATTTGTATTGCTTTTAGTGTTTCTATCACAGCTAGGTTTAATAGTTATGGGCTCTACAGCAACAGGAAACATAAATATGGCACTTTTACAATTATAACAGAGGGTATAACATGGTTTGTGAGTGCACCCACACAATGCAATGGACATTCTATTTATTCTACTTTTTTCCATTGAGGGTGACAGGAACCCATCTCAGCAACTATGGGCCTTAGGCAGTGCATACACATAACAATGACCAGGACTGACACTAATACAAACACACAAACATTCATCAACTATGCCCACTTTAGTGTCACCAATTGTCCTTATGCATGGATTGTGGAAGTAAGCTGGAGTACCTGGAGAGAACCCACAGTAACACAGGGAAGAGATGCAAACTTGTTTATTTTATTTATTTATAGAAAGTCGACAGTATAGCCAGATGGGAAACATTGAGAAAACACTTGAAACATCCACTTGAGACAGTGTATTGACCCTGGATCTAATATTAAAATAACAATAGGGCTTAACCAGATCAAAAAATTGCTATTGCATTGCACAAGATGATTCAAACACAACTGGTTCATTAACTTTGAAATGAACTGTTAAGAGAGTATCCCACCTCACATGCAAAGCAGCTTTCAAAGACCCTAAACTATGAGAAGTATGAGGTGGAAAACAATTAAATGGTGTAAATCCCACAGTGTTTCACTAATGCAGTTAAGAAAATCATTCAGTTTTGAGCAAAAGTAAAATAATAAACCCGTCTCTCCTGTCTAGGATTATTGCATATGTACACCAGTTATTGCACAATGCACAAAATGCACACAGACAAAATAAAAGATCTGAATAAAACATAGTGTTATGTATATATGTTATCTCTGCTTGTTGAATCTCTTGCTTCTCTTGGCAAACACATCAGTTACTGCTGTCAGAATGAATACGGACTACCTCTTTATGGAGCTGAGGATGATAGGAACCTACCCTAACCAGTTCTGATGGAAGCTATACTGAAATATCTTCTGGCTCTGAGGAAAAAACTCAACAACTCGCTCCGATTCAACACACCATCTGCGACCAACCATCTGCCAAACCGAACCAACGACACACAGTCTTCTTCAGCAGCTTTCTCTCTGGACATATTCTCTTTCATGGAGTGTTGAAGACAATTCATTTTCACATTTTTTCTCTTGTATAAATATAGAAAACAGTCATTAGGGCTGCATAATGTATGTAAGCGCTTTGAGAAAGCCTTGGGCATTGTAAAGCGCAATATAAATCCAATCCATTTTTATTAATATTACATAATGTATTTCAAAATGGATGCAATAGTGACACACATAATACCCAAAAGAATTCACTTTCTTTTAGAATAATGTTGCGGTCTAAACAGAAAGATTATGAATCATCCTAAATTTCTATAAGATTAGCCCTGTTTTGGTCATGGTTTAGTCATGAATTAGCCCTGTTTTGATCATGGTTTAGTCATGAATTAGTCCTGGTTTAGTCATGAATTAGTCCTGTTTTGGTCATGGTTTAGTCATGAATTAGTCCTGGTTTTTATCTTGTTTTTTGTCCTGGTTTTATTTTAGATTTTGCCCTGGTTTTATCCTGGTTTAGACCCAGTTTGATCCTGTTTTGGCCCTGTTGATTCCTTGTTTATTCCTGGTTTGGTCCTGGTTTAGTCCTGGGTAAATTCCGGATTATAGTCATATTTTAGTTCTGGTTTGGTTCTGGTTTAGTCTTGCCATGCCAGAAAGAATATAGAAATTCCATCATAACATTATCCCTATTCTCAACGTATATTCAGTACATCCCTTAAAGCATGTTTGTGGAGTCCTAACTGTCATACACATTGATTCTACTTCTATTGTAAGATGCTTGGTGTAACATTATCATACCAGTGACAGTGGAGGCGATGCACAGACAGGACCATTCACAGTAACAAATGCATGGTGCTTAAGCTGTGACACTGCTGCCCAGTAAATGGATATTAGAGTCTGACTCACAGTCCAAGATAATGTGAAGGCAACAATGTGGTGGAAGAGAGTACAGCCTCCAGATGTCATTTGTAAAACAGGAAAAATAATGGTGCCCTGACCACACTGACCATGACTAGACTATCTAACGTAGAGCCACTTTTTGTGTTTTGAGCACATTTAGGTATAATTCAGCTATGGTAAAACAACACAGCGTTCATTTGAGTGGTGTTCATCCACTTGAACTGACTTGTAAAATATGTTACAATAAAACATACATTGTGTTATTTTGATACATAAACTCAACAGCAATTGTAACTTCATACATACAAATTATAAGATGGTATAATACTACACATTCAGAATGTTTTTCTACATCTATAGTACGTGTGATACCACTTAAACGTGCCCATAGAGATAAACAATAAAACCAGCTAGTGCCCAGTGTCTTGTTTTTATAATGAAATGTAAATATATGAAAATCCCGTGCTGAAACTTATCAGTGGAGAGTGTGGCTACATCATGAGATTGCAGGGATATTATGACCTCTGCAGCCGCCTTGTTTGTCACCTCCGCGAGAATACACAAGAAATCCCTCTTCTCCACAGAGAATCAAAACAAGGGATTGAGCTTATCTGTCCGTCTCTATGGGGGACTTTATTAAGGTCTAGTAGAATAGATGACTGGCATACGGCGGGCGGCTAGAGCTTGCTGATGCATTTCTGTGGAGTTTAAATGGATCTGTACAGAGAGAAAAAGTGACCTCAAACAAAGGGTTTTCTGCTCACGGGTTGCAACCTTATTGTCACCAACATTATTGAAATACAGAGAGAATGCAAAAACATACATATATATAAGTTAATTTGCAAATATGCCAGGTCTGCACCAGTTTTCCACGTTTCAATTTCTTTAAGCTCTCGTCATTCTCGTCAAGCTTGTTAAAAAGCAATTTGTGTTTCTGCTGGAGGTGAAGGAAGCTTTATTCACCCCTCAACAACTGATTTAGCCATCACGTCGACTCTGAAGCCAGTAAAAAGTTGCATTGTTACCTTGTAGGTCAAGTTATTTGGGGCAGACAGCCACAAAGGTTACTTGAGGCCGGCTAAAAGCTCTTGACAAGCGTCTAAGTTAATTACAAGGTGAGGATCTGTTTGACGATGAAATTGGGTCACTGACCTGACACAAATCCACCATTTTGAGGGTAATCTGAGGGTTAACTTCAATAACTCCAAACGTTGTCCTTAATTGAATGTACTCAGAAGGAGAAATGCTTTTTAGGCGTCTGTGGAGATTCACCGTCATCCAAATTACCATAATGTAACTAAAAAGGCACCTTTAGAAATAGATGATTAAATAGATGGTAAAAGCTGAATTGCCTGCTTAAAGACTGATTGGCTTAAGAGTGATTATGATTGGGCATTGAGCAGTAAAGTGGTCATTTTGAAGGAGATTTATCTCAAAGTCCAAGTTATCTTTCTTTAAGAACTATTGCAGCTGTAGCTAAAAGATTGTCTATACTGTATAGGCTTACCAACCAATACACAAATACTGTCTCAATCAAAACTATCTAGGTAAACCTGAATGCACTTTGTTTTTTTGGTCAATGCAGTATGTTTTCCAGACCAGTAGGGGTGCTGAGTGGGGAATGTGGTATGGTCAATATAGAGGCAAGACAAATAAGTAGTAGTGTGTATCTGGTGTTTACATTAATGGTATGATGTCACATGTATTACAACCATGAGCAGTAAAGCACATTTTACATTTTCATTTATGCATTCTTGTAAGAGGGAGGAGGAATTCTGAAATGAACTGGCCATGAGTTCGATCTGCATAAATACAGACAAAAATGAATAACTCACACTACATAAAGTGTTGAGCAAAGAAACCCATCCTCTTTCTTCTAATGTGATCCATTGATGTGAATTTGACAGTGATATAATGCCGACTCGCTGCTGACACAGTGCAGCAAGCAGGAAACGTGTGAGCGCGGCGCGGCCCCATGGGTAATACAGTTTATATAGGCCATTATGAATCGCCCTGGGAGCCTGATACGGAGAAGGCATATGAGAACTGGCAGCGGGCGAGGGAAGTTGGTGTGGAATATACCATATGGATGAGAGATATGCAGAAAAACGCAGTCCTATGGGCGTATGCTAAGTTTAGACTTAAATGAGATACTGCAGGCTACAGTAATGTGGGCTGCCAGTTTTAATCACTGTTGGTAAATTGGTTCCATTTTTTTCATACTAAATAATTTTGGTTAATCTACATCTATTCAAGTTGGGAATTTAAGTCCAACATTTGAATATATGATTGCTCTTTGATTTATGGCCACGCTAAGGAAAATATTCACCATGGTGGTGGGGGTAGTGGACTACCTCTGTAGCCACAGCTGCCCTGAGCCAAACTGAAAGAGGCATGGTGGCCATACTGTAGATATAAACAGCACCAATCGTTTATAGACAAGGTGTGTTGCCCATGCATATGATGGCAGCATGAACTAGTTGGATAGGGAATTATCAAATACTCTAAATCATAATATTTATTGGGGTTTTTGTCAGGGACAGTGTACATGAATTAACATTGCTGTAAATGCACCAGAATTAGCCAAAAGGCTATTTTTCATCCGATGTCCCTGGACAGATGGTAAAATTGTCTCCCTAAAAACAACAACAATATACAGTGAACAGAGCAACACAATAAACACTATTCAAATCATGATAATACCATTTATATTCCCAGGTTAACACACAATATAATATCAAGTTATTTAATTTATCCTTCTGAGCTTCCCAGAGCATCATTACCAGATATTATGATGCCAAAACTGCCCTTGTCCAAATTTGGCATGTGTTTACTATGATTAAAACCCTCTGGGGCATTTAATAAACCAGCTATTGTTGGCCTATTGTATTATGCGTCTATGCCCACGAGCTGCTAACCAGTCTGCTACATTGATCAACATATTGGCATCCACTGTAATATCAAACAAGAGACTTCTTTTGGTTATTTGGTTGGACATAATTTGGGCTGAGCATGCCACAGATGTATGCTCCAAAATGACCACCAGAAGCTTATATGTCAAACATTGCGCCGGTTTTTGAGGTCTTTTGTGTTTTTCATGTATGCTTCATGCATCCAACATGTGTAGCTGTGAAAAGCCATCATGCTTTCCACCACACCACAAGAGCCGAGTCTATTGAAACATACAAGAAACATAAAGAAACACAAACATAAAGGCTTAAAGTAAGGTTGGCACACACTGCTATATAAAAAAGGGAGTTTTTGCTTTGTATCTTTACAGCCACCTGTTCCAATTTATATATGTTTTACTGAATGTGGGTCATAAAAATATGGACTTGACTGTACTGTTAGTTCAAATGTATGAAATGTAAGTAAAAAATAAATTACATTAAAAAAAATTATAAATAACATTGTCTGCATTGAACGTATTTTGCTGCAGCACATGAGCAGTGCCCAGAAAATATTTTGAGCCAGAATCTTGGTCAGGAGTATTAGCTAGATTAGGCATGTTTTCAGATGATACATTGAAAACAGAGTACAGAGACTTCATAAGGACCTTCTTTTGGTGAGACCATAATACTAACCACTTTTCTAGGCCTGCGATGTCATCCCCGGCAGCAAGGTGTATATCAATGGCATAAATGGGCACCTTAATCAGATATTGTGTGATTTCGAATGGTTTTTATATTGTTAATGAGCAATTAAGAGGCCCTGCCCCGAAAGTATGACAAACGTGGGTCTATTTGAACCAAACTCAATCCCATTCAGCGTCTTCATGATATGTAACTTCAAAAAGATCCGGCATTGCGTTCACAGTTTTGGACATTAATGAATTACTTAATTAATATCCATCGTAGAAGTATCAAAATCAATCCAGTTTGGCATCTTGTACCTGTGTGCAAAAGTTGAAACTGATCCGACAATTTTTGAGTTATTGCGTAGGATCTGCGGACAAAAGTGATTTAATAAAATAATATAACGAGGTCTAAACCAGGACTAAACAAGCACTAAATCAGGACTGAACCAAGTCAGGACTAAATTCAGGTCTAAATAAACCAGGACAATGAAAACCTGCACCTGGTCCCCTGATCACAACCTTTTGCCACTGGTGCAACAAGGTAATTTTGCTGTTTTGCTTTGGATAGATAGAAAGCAATCAATTCTTCATGCTGAGTAATTTTTGATCAATAGACAACGTGGCTGAGAGAGAAACGGCGGCTATGTAAGTCAGTTAGAAAAGTTCCATATCTTTGCAGTTCCTCTTAAACATGAGACATATCAGCCAGATATTTCAGTACAGTGTAGTCATGCCAACAACTGTGGTCCTGCCAAATCTTTCTCCAATCAAATATAGAGCGGACTGACAATCAGCCAACATGCTTCTAATGGCTGGGTTGAGTTTGAATATTTCTCATCATATAGTCAGAACTTCTATATTTTCCCATATGCCTTCTTTGAGACCAGCTTTGTGTACAACCAACAAAACTCAACGTCTTCATTGTTTTTCAGCCAACCTTCCAGCCACATTAGTTGGTTGCATCATCAGCGTCATTAAAGGTTCAACACAACAACAGAAGTCTTTTTTTTTTCCCCTCCATACTTTTACCCTTATCTTCAAAAATGCTGCTTCCAATCATCTAGTTGGATTTGGTAAAAACTCAAATGTTGATGTCCAGTCAAACCTGCCCAAAAGGTTCCGAACTTCAGAACAACTGTATGCATTTACTTTCCTCCAACCCAAAGCAGTCTGTAGCATGAAGCACTCCACATATGCGCCATATAACAAAGGGTACAGTCCCCTATTGAGTGCCATTGTGATAAATGAACAGTCTGTGCACAGGTTGACCTTCATCTGCTGTGCTTGTCACCTTCTTCTCTACCGCTCCGAGGTTTCTCATTGTACAGATCCTGATAATGTATGTGTGTGCTGGGGTTGTATTATTGGTAAATGGCCTTTTGTAATAACTGGGTCTAAGTCGTTATCCAGATCCTCCAAATGTATGTGACTGCCTGCACTCGTCTGTGCTCTGGTTTTTATCAGGGTAAACATTCATCATGAGTTTGCAGCAAAAAGGCTATTGGACTAAACTGCCATCAGGTATAAAGCACATGGAAGTATAATGATTAGATACAATGACCTAATTAACTACTGGGTTATGTGTGATTATGTGCAGTCGTTTAAAAGGTGCAGGGGGGCTGAGTTGTTGAGGGTTTTATCCTTGGACCAGATGACATACACAATCTCTGAGAGGAGTCTGTATGTATTGTCTGACAGACCTAACTGGGTCAAATCGTGTCCTCAGCTAAAATGTTAACAGCCGCACAGCTCCAGGTTTTGGACTAAGCTTCTTCCTTTGCTCATTGTAGCCCAACTCTTATCTTCAGCGCTGTAGTTTAGTTAAGACCACTCTGATCTGACAAAGTGTGCCTTCAAAATGGCCAAATATTAGACCTGGATACACAAAGTTCTTTGACTGCTAACCTTCATTTTACCAGAGTAACAAGGGAACTGGTCACTACTCATTTTGCCAACATCACTTATTGTTGACTAGCCAAGTAGACCAAGAGCCAGTTGAAACATTCCCTATTTTATTGCAGTATTTCACCTTTATATATAATTTTTTTAACATTATTACCTGAATCCTATAATTAACATAAGCTGTGTACATTACAGATATCACAATGTCATTTTTATATGGACTCATTTTTGGAAGTGTCTCATGGACCCAAACACACTGAAGATGACACAACCCTCGGTACCTCATTGGATTTACAGCAATGGGCCTGTCATAAAAATACTACAAGCTCAAAAGGTTCCAGTTTTCAGGTGGCTCCATTTAAATGCAATTGCTGTAAATTGTAGCAATTTTCTTCTCAAACCTCCCTTTTGATACTGATGTACAAATGTGTTTTGTCCTCCAACATTTTGCGGTGTGGAGAAGGAGGAACAGGGGGAATTAGCAAATGCCGTGCCCTAGCTGATGATCAGTGTCTTGGCTTCATATTCGCAATTAGTGCCGGGGGCCGGTCCTGTCGCTGATTAAATCTCGACACTCAAACTTCACTGGAGAGGACTTCATCACTCTTCTTGTAGGCGTGTTGATTGTGTGATTATTGCCCGGTTTTGGTCTGGGGCTGCTCCCAATCAGGATTCAGAGCCCATTGATTTGTAACAGTCACAGTGAAGTCCTGATAATGGTGCGGAGGTAATGGACATACACACACGCACACACACACACACGCACACACACACACACACACACACACACGGAGACGTGATGAAGGGCGGGATGTGGGAGATGTTCCATTGACGCATATCACACACAAGACAGATACTCACAGCCCTCACAATCTACAACTGTCACCTCACATCAGTATAGTTTAATTGTGTTTGTGGATATGAATACAAAATAATATAACCGCTATGAAGCTGTTGTTACAAATAGGCCAATGAACAATGCCCTTGTATCAGCCAGTGGTGGTGAATGGCAAAAAAGGATGTTGCCAAAAGATATCAAGAGAACCATTGGTAGTATTGGACAAGCATTTGAGACTGTACTCAAATAAGTTGATGATAATGATGGCATAAGGGACAGGAGAAGAATTATTGGTAGCACTTTATAGCACAGAATGTGGTGGTAATAAACAGGTAGTAATATCATATATGATTACTTACCTAGTCAATTTTATGTTTGTTTTTTGTATTTTGTTTTTATTATATATATAAAACATGCATGACAAGGATAATTACATAGACATTACAATATTACATTATATTATTACTTGTTTATTACCGATCTATTTTAATCCTCTTATATCATCATATTATACCTGTGCTGTAAAGTAAACTGCAGCCGAGATATCCTCTACAAGCAGGTCATTCTTCAAATCTTAGTGGCCAGAAGAAGAACCGCAGCCAATTAAGTGTCCAACAACATCTCCAACCCTCCTCATAGCGTACAATATAAATGAACAACATTGCGTACACATTTTTTTTTGCTGTTAAATTCTGGGCAATCTGGCAGCCTGGTTAGCTCCTTCAGTATTTCCTGTTAGCGGCAGTACAATGAATAGCTGTCTTCACTTCTGGACGTTTGCCTTTCAGATGTACAGTAATGAGCTTATTAAAACCAGTCACTTCTCTGCCAGGCCTGATATCTAACTGCTGCTAAAGTCTTTGATTCAGATGAGACCAAAATGAATCTATCAACCAATGCATTAGCTGTAAGTGCACGGAAATGGGTGATTCTCAAAAGCGTATGCATGTGTTTGGTGAACTGGTGTCTCTAAATTGAATAAATGTGAGAGTAAATGGTTGTCTGTCTATGTAGGTAATGCATCTCACTGGCTATTGCCAAGGGTGTACCCCATCTAAAGCCCATAGTTACTAGGCAAAGCTCCAACCTTCTCCCACCCCCTATTAGAAATGATGGTGCATACAGTTTGGAATCTCTACTCGGAAACTCAGACCAACCCAGACAACCACAACACACTTTTTCAACATGGCGACGCCCTACATTACAAGAAATGTATAAATATATCTCCAGTAAAATCTAGTGTTATTTCCCCATTAGTCTGCCAATACTGACTAACTTGTATCTGTGAACAAAAAATGGGGAAAAAAACTCATACATACACATGCTGTTTCCAACTTGACATATTGACATTTCAGAAATGTCTTGGCTAGTAATAATAATAATATATATATTGTTTCCCAGAAGCTGCTGGTGTGACTGCTCTACTTGTCTTTCTCTCTGGCTGTGAGTGCTGGTAAATGGTTGGGTCTCGAGTGTCTGATGGGGCTAATATGTTTAAATAATTTGGCCTGCAGACATAGGAATGCACTCTGAAGATTACACATGCTTGTATGGGCAGCACACACTATCATGTTTTTATCAAGTGCTGAAAAAATGACTTGGGCACTTTTACTTGGCAACACTTCCTGATATATTCAAGAGCAATGGATTAGCCTATGGCCTTTCTGGGTTGTGAATGTTATTGTGGGTGCAGGGTGGCAGAGTGGTTAGGGATCAAGCTTCAGTCCTCGTTCACGTTTACTGTATAAGCTCTAGCAGCTGGTGTATCTACTTGTTTATAGGGTAAGGAAATGTAGGCATTTGACCCATTCTTCCATTGATTCCGGGGCAAACGCTGTGCAGTGCCCAGGGAACCAATCCTACTACAAATCCAGGTGAGGTCCTACCAGGAGGGCAAGGCTTTTGTGCATTTGTGTTATATTTTGATGAGGGATACTGGGGAAAACCCACCCAGACACAGGGAGAACGTGCAAATACTGTGAGGTGACTGTGCGAACCACCTTGCTATCGTGCCACTAGGAGTATTTTTGTCCAAGGACAGGTGCTTGTTATGAACTGACTACGCGAATAGAAAGCCCTGCAATGAATATTTGATCCATGCAACACCATTTCCAAAAAACAGAATATAATCTGATATCACAATATATTAAAATGTAGTTTTGTATCTTATATTTGCAAATCTGACCGTTTAAAAGACCTCTTATCACCCACCCACATAACTGCAATGAATAGCAAATCCCATTGTGTGCATGTACTGTATCTCATGTCTTGTTTTGACTATTGTTTTGGTTGAAATCCATTTTCCAACACAGCACTAACTGTGAAACTGTCCTTGTTATTTCACACTGGCTCAACCCTGAATATTTCCTCACTTGCATGCCCTTGTTACCACCACCATCACCACCACCACACACACACACACACACACACACACACACACACACACACACACACAAAAGAAATATGTAAAATATTAAAAATCTTTCTTTACATTTTTCTTGTATATCTTTTCCCCAGCCTTGAGCTATTACCACAAACAGAACTCTACATTTGCCTGATTCTGTCACAGTCCAATCCATTTTTAGAAATATGAATAAAACATTTAAACACCTCCCATGTAAGTTGCCACTGCAAATGAGCACATGATGGGACACAAGGCTTTCTGTAGTCTGCCTTTGAAGCACCATTCTGTCAAACCTCTCATTATTTTGTATAGATATATATTTAGCAGGACCTGGCTACCAAATAATGTGTTGTGTTATGATGCTTCTTTGACCACAGATCTAACTCATTTTGTACAACACAACACACAAATCTTTAAATCAGGAACTTCTAGGTTTGACTTTGATGGCAGTAAAGGCAGTGCATCATGGTAACAAATAGCTTCTGTATAGCAACCGACAGTCCTATAGTGTATCCTACATTCATCATATATATAGACAGAAAAGAAGGCAATTCTTTGAGATTTTTATAACATTATGAGCTACCATCATTGTAGTGCCTCTAGTTCAGTAGTATGTTCAGTTGATTGATGATACCTACCGTATTTTCCGCACTATAAGGCGTACTTAAAAGCCTTTAATTTTCTCAAAAACCAACAGTGCGCCTTATAATCCGGAGCGCCTTATATATGGATTAATTCTGGGTGTGCTTACCACCCATCTCCAAGAGATTTTGTGTCACACGACGCTCAAGGCGCTCTGTCAAAATGTTTTGGTACGACTTCGGTAAACTACAAAGCTCCGGGAGTCAGGAGCGTCGCGGAGTAATACATACCGGTACTATGCTTCACCGTAATATTAGTAG
>JAVQKC010105733.1:0-12984 GCA_036025475.1 Philypnodon macrostomus | reverse complement strand
TGAAATGTAAAAACGTATATCATAATATATATATATTATGATATACGTTTTTACATTTCATGTTTGTATGTAGCCTAAGTATCACAGTTAGTGTCATGTTAATACCAGATCTTGGAGACACATGATGGTACTGTGATACAGCTGAAATATGTTTAGTTGGCAGCCATCACTGGTGTATATAAATGACATTGTATTGTGTGCGTGACTATATGTGACCATATGTGACCACTTTAATACTGTAATCTGCATTTAGGGCTTCTCTCTGCTGCCCTCTAGTGGTCCCCTTATAAACATATCTATTCTAGAAGATCATTTTTTTCATTTGTAAAGCCCTATTATTAGACACAAAGTAGTGTTAGGACAACTACATAGTGGTTTCCTATTCAGTCGGATTCTTTCATAATAAAAATACAAATCTTTGGATATTGAAGGGGGCATGCTTGACTTTGGGAAATAATCAATTAAAATATACATAATTCTCGAATTGGCTTTCCATTAATTTAAGTATAAGGCCTAAAAGGTTTGATCTAGGGAAAGTAACTTTTTTTTTTTAAGTCAGCATTTTAGGTATGCATTAAGCCATTAATAATAACTTCCTGGCTAATCTATGTCACAAACCCTATGTATTTTCTATATAAAACTCTTCACCAATCAGAAAGTCCCTCAGTATCCTCGTCCAATCGGCTTCTAGGAACACTCATCCTAATCGTGTGAATGAAAATATCCCTGTGCTGCACTAATCCTTTGTCTATCCTGTTTTATCTGTGGGATAGGGTCCTGTTACAGCAGTATGGAGCTGTGAGCCGCGTGCCCCACCATGTACGGGACGTCCCATTAGATACCATGAGCTAAAGCTATCTTAGTTTAGTTTTAGAGCATTTAGCGGCTTGTAAATTTAGTAAAAATGCAGTTTGCTGTTGCCCTTTGTTTGGCTTTAGCTTTTCGACCACTTTTGGTGACTTCGTGCCCAGCTCAGTGTAGCTGCTTCTTCCATAAGTTGAGTGATGGCTCCAAAGCAAGGTAAGGATATAAACTGAAAATGGTGAATTCATGCTTAAATGTAAATGTACAACAATGATCACATTTCCGAGGACAGCTTCTTGAACCACTCCAGATAGCATAGGATTAACTTGGAGTAATCTTCTTTGCAATTACGGGAGAATGCACTTTCTATCAAGCTTATTTTAAATAGTACAATTTATATATGTTTTTTACATGTAACACTAAACATAGAATTTTGATTGTGCAAAGTGAGTGTACATTTATTGTAACTATAATTTTGTAACAACATTTCAATTTTGAGGTTTTTAATTTTTTTTAACTCATTAAATAAGAGATAGAAAAAGAGAATATAAATTTGGAAAAATGTTTATATGATAATCATTTTCACACATGTTAATCCCACAACTAAATGGTCATCGTTGTGGTTGTGGGTGTACTCCACCTCAGGCCCATAGTAGCTGGGATAGACCTTAATATCTTGATTTACCAATGTAAATCTTTTTTTATTATATCCACTAAATCACTCATAGCAAATAGCAAAATCAGATAATGCTGAACAGAAGGCTGGTCGTTTTTCATCAGTTCTTACTGTGTCCATGGGCAAGACACTTTACAAACCACTAACTTTATATGAATAATTTGTGTGAATGGTGTTTGTTGGCCATATGGCAGCCACATTTTTTGTCAGTCTACTCCAGGGCAGCTGTGGCTACAGAGGAAGTATGGACTCAGTTGTACAGCTCTTTTGCAAATGTATTGTAACCAAGAATAGAAGAGATTATTATTGTGCTTTTCAATTGCCTCAAGGCTTTCTCAAAGTGCTTACATTTAAGTCCATTAGTCACACTTACTCACACACTGGTGGTGGTAAATTACTTCTGTAGCCAGAGCTGCCCTGGGGCACACTGAAATAGATGTGGCTGCCTTTTCTTGTCAATGGCCTTGCTGATCACCACCAAACACCAATCACGCTTTTCTTTCACATGTACACCATCAATGTGGATGAAATGTCTTGCCCAAGGACACAACAGCAGCACACACAGGTTGGAGTGGGATTTGAACTGCCAACCCTGTGATTCTTGTATGAGCGCTTTACCACTGACACCCAGCAACAATGCTTCACACACACATCCATATGTTGTCTCGTAGGAGTGTCCTTTGCAACGATCCAGAGATCACCGTCATCCCTCCCAACTTCCCGACGGACACATCCAAACTTCGGATCGAGAAGACGGCCATCGCCCGCATCTCCAGCGACAACTTCCACTACCTCAGCGCCCTGGAGTTCCTCTGGATGTCCTTCAACTCCATCAGCACCCTCAACGTGGACAGCTTCAGGGGACTTTACAACTTAGACGAATTACGACTCGACGGGAATGCCCTTACCTACTTCCCGTGGGAATCTCTCACAGATATGCCCAATTTAAGACTGCTAGATCTTCATAACAATAAAATTACAACTATCCCCCAAGAAGCTGTTGCCTACATCAAGAATATCACCTATCTGGACTTGTCTAGCAATTCTTTGACCACCATTCCAGGAAATGTACTGACAATGTGGTTGAGTGTCAAACCGTCCCAAGAAATGGACAAGGAATCTTCGAAGTTGATTCTAGGTAAGTGTATTAGGATCGTGTATTCTTTGAACTGCAATAAAATGCTTGAGAAATCATTATTAGCTAATTGTTTACAGAGCCATACTTACTATTTAACCTGATGTAAAACAATGACAATTTAAGCACAAAAGCAGCACAGCAAAAAGTATTGTTCCTTCAAAACAAAAAAACAAAAAATTTAAATATAGATTTTTGGGGGAAGAATAAAAAAAAGTAAACAAATTAAAGTATACTTAAACAAATACAATACAATATATATTAAAAACAATCCCAATATATTTCATTTTTACAGCAATGAGCTAGAAAAAGAGGTGGGTAAAAGCAGAATACCAACCAATTGGACTTTTTCAAGCAATTCTTTGACAACCGTCCCAAGAAACGTACTAACAATGTGGTTGAGTGTCAAACCGTCCCAAGAAATGGACAAGAATTCTTTTAAACTGATTCTAGGTACGGCTAAAGCCCTGTTATATTAAGATACTGGAGTGTGTTCTTTCTTGGTTAAGCTGGTTTGTTGCCTGTTGTTGATGACTGGTTTGGTGGCACTGATACTAGATGAAGGTACAAAAAGGATTAGTCTATATATGTCGAAGTGAAAGTGGCGTCAAAAGTCCCCGGTAGGAAAGGTCAGCTTCCTTTGTGACATTTGTTTCAAAATACTTTGTCAGCTAAGTCGTTTCAACAATATTAGTAACTGAGAAATGGACAGAATTTAGGTTCAAAGCCACATTGTGGAGCTTGTACTGAGACTATCCATCCATTTTCTTCCACTTATCTGGGGTTTGGTGCTGGAGGCAGCAGTCTAAGTAGGGACTTCCCCCTCCCAGACACTTCCTCCAGCTCTTCCGGGGTGGGGGTATGTGGCTGCACCGATCCGCCTGTCAATCTCACGCTCTATACTTCCCTCACTCGTGAACAAGACCCCGATATACTTGAGCTCCTCCACCAACCTGGAGAGGGCAAGCCACCCTTTTACGGTCGAGAACCATACTAAACTAAACCAGGTCTAAACTAGGACTGAGGAGCTTGTACTGAGACTAAACCAGGTCTAAACCAGGGCTGAGGGGCTTGTACCAGGACTAAACCAGGTCTAAACTAGGACTGAGGAGCTTGTACTGGGACTAAACCAGGTCTAAACCAGGGCTGAGGAACTTGTACCTGGACTAAACCAGGTCTAAACCAGGACTGAGGAGCTTGTACCAGGACTAAACCAGGTCTAAACCAGGACTGAGGAGATTGTACTGGGACTAAACCAGGACTAAACCAGGTCTAAACCAGGACTGAGGAGCTTGTACTGGGAGTAAACCAGGTCTAAACCAGGACTGAGGAGATTGTACTGGGACTAAACCAGGGCTAAACCAGGTCTAAACCAGGACTGAGGAGCTTGTACACTTGTGCTGACGTTTACCTATTAGCTCATGGACCATAGACAAATCTGGTTTAGACAGTGTTCACACTAATTGGATAGGCAGATATATATGTTAGGAGAACTGCAGATCGTGATGTAACGAGTGGTTATCTGAGCTAATGTTGCCTTTCTATTCAAACCAGTCTCTGTAAACCCTATACTGTAGACATGGTTGCAGGTGAAAATCCATCATCAATTTCTGAAATACTCAAAATGGCCCACCAGGCACTAACAACATAAATAGGCTGATTAGATGTTTTAGTTCACAAGCAGGTAAATAGGTCTGCCTAATAAATTGATCTTTGAGTGTTGGTTACTCATGTTGACCATAGCATGTTAACATACATACAGGTCGTGGCATTCATGTTTTAGTTAACTAGCCACTGTGGCAAGTATTTTTTTCAAGTTATTAGCCACTTGTCTTTTTTCACTAGCCACATTTTATTAACCCTCATTTTTTGTTATGGTCTTTATCAAATCAATAAATTATTTATATATCTATATATCTATATATCTATCTATATATATCTATCTATCTATCTATATATATTATTTATAATAATAAAGCATAGTAGGACTCCTAAAGACATTTTATAAGTGCATTATTCATTCACTCCATGCACTGGTGGTGGCAAGCTTCTTGTGTAGCCACAGCTGTCCTGGGGCAGTCTAACAGAAGTGTGGCTGCATCTTACATTACTATTTTTTCTAAATAGCATTTTTCCCCTCTAGTGATCATGATTTTTTTATGCATAGCAAATCTATAGATAGAATTTATGGCCTGGCCAAAATGGCTAGTTATGGTAACCTTTTTTGCCAGCATTTGGTAGGTTGGCTAGTGGATACACATATTCTATTCTCATATTAAGTACTGTGTTGATCTGTAGATTAGCTCATTTCTGAAACCGGAGAGTTACCTGGTAGAAACTGTGGTAGTAACCTAAAATCCATTCTGTCGCCAGTATAACCAAAGAAATGCATAACAAATGTTGCTAAAGCAGTGAAGTTTTTATCCTTCAAAAATATATATAACATACAATATAATGAATCTATGCCTAACACATCCAGGTTTATGTTATTCTCATGCAGGTGGTATAAGATATGGGGTTGCGAGATGATTTCCAGAAATATTTATTTTAATTAGATTTTTTTTAAAGTGGCATGTTTAATCATTAACTGTGGATTTATTTAACATAAACTATGCAAATAAAAACATTACACCAGCATTTAAAATGTTTTTATATACAGTAGACCTATACATTTTGCCCTGTGCACATTTGTATATTCTTGCATCTTCTCCGGTGAATGGATGGTCCTGGGTCCTTTACACCATTATTTTGGGGGTCCTGGTCTGAAAAGTTTGAGAACCCCTGAGTTAACGGATGAGCTCGAGTATTTCTACCTCTAAATTTACTGAGCTAAAAACATTAATTTGCCTGTTGTCAGATGGAATTTTTGGGATTTGATAAAAATGTAATCTCTATTCATGGCCCCTTTCACTAATGACATATTGACAAGCTCTGCACACATCTTGTACCAGAGAATAGAGTTCCTTTTCATTTATTACTATAACTAAAAACATGAAATATTAAATTTTTAGACAGTAATCAATTAATGGCTGTTGTCATTTTAATATGTATTTAAATGTTAGATTTTCTTAAGTTCACTTTTCATAAAAAAAAAAAAAAAAAACTATTCATGTTAAGAGATTAAACTGCGCGCACACTGGCAAACTATTGTGATCGTACAAGTCCAGTAAAACCTAAAAATCAAGAAACCAATTGTATTTAGCCTTTAGCCCAATGCTAATACTATAGACGTTACATCAAATCAAATGAATAACCATGCTTGTTTATTAGTATTTTTTTTATTATTATTATATTTAGTGTTTAATAACGCTAATGTCCAACCATGTTATGTCTTTTTGTTTCAGGTCTCCATGACAACCCGTGGACATGTGACTGCCGGTTATTTGACCTGGTCCAGTTTCAGAAGTCCCCCTCCTCCTCGGTGGCCCTGATAGACACTAGACTGAAGTGCACCGAACCGGAGAGCGTGGCGGGGGTTCTGTTCATGGAGGCGGAGCTACAGAGGTGTCAGGGCCCTAAAGTGCACACGGCGGTCGCCCGGGTCCGCAGCTCTCTGGGAAATAACGTTCTGCTGCGGTGTGGGACGGTGGGAGTGCCCATCCCTGAACTGTCCTGGAGCAGAGCAGATGGCAAGAAGATGAATGGGACAGGTGAGCAGAAGAAGAATTTTTCTTAAAGGTCCTATATTAGTTAATTTTTTTGCACATTTCACATGCATTTTGGATACATTTAGGTTATCATTTTACATTTTCAATCACCCAATGACACAATATTTATCTAAACATAGCTGTTTAGTAAACCTCTCACTTGGACTTGATGATTAGAACAGTCTGATCTCACCTGTCCTTGTTTCAAGACAGGAACAAACCATTTGTGCCAGTTTAAAATCCAACCACTTTTTACTTCTTCTGGGATATAAACAAAGCCTTAACACACAACTAATCAAATATGTTGTTGAATGGTAGTGGCAACAATGATTCTCCAGGTGTGTTTGTTTACAGTGCAGGACCGCTTTTGCCCCTTTTTTGACATTTATAGGTGAATGCCTTCAGCTCTTGGAGAGGACTATAGCTCAACCATGCCTGAATGAAACAAATCACAACTTTGTAGTTGTAGTATGTAGTTTTAGGGAATTCTAGAAAATGTGGCAAAAACATTCTTCACAAACATCCAGACAAATAGAGTCAAATAGACCCTTCCCATGTTTGTCATGGTTTGGGGACAGGGCCTCTTAATTGCTCGTTAACAATATAAAAACCAGTTGGGGCAGACATATGGGACTGTTTCGCTGATAAACACCTTGCTGTTGGGGATGACAGCACAGGCCTAGTTTTGTCTGGTTTCCAGTGATGCAATTATTTAATGCTCAACATACATTGGCTATTTATATACGCCCATTACAGTTACAGTCTTATACATAAAAAAATGCATAGTTGGTAATGAATATGAAACCCAGACTTGTAAAAGACTATTTTAGATGAGAAACAAAAAGTCTCAGAGTCTAAATATATCATCTCTTTTTATTTTCCAGTTCAACAAGAGATCTCCAAAGAAGGCATCATCTGGTCCATCCTCAGTGTCCCCGCAGTCTCCTACAAGGACTCGGGGAAGTACATTTGCAAAGCCACAAACTTCGTAGGAACTGCCGACGCCATCATTTCTTTGGTCATCACTGACTCTTTTCGCTCTGAGGAGATGGGCGGGACTTCCAAAAGAAACCGCGGACGCAAAAACGGGATTGGCCGAGCCGCTTACCAAGAAAAACTCATCGCTAGATATGTCCCGCCTCCTACGACGGTGCCCAACCAACCAATCATCGAACCGTTAAATAAAAAAGGTGTTACGGGGAAATACGAGATCGAAAGCTATAGCGTTTCCGATGATTCCAAAAAGAGTGAGAGCACGGACAAGGACATTTTGAGCAACCTGGCAGCCAACGCTTCCTCCCTACAAGCGCCTGAAAAACGAATCGTACGCTCGGTAAAAGTCATCGGCGACACTGACCATACCGTTTCCTTAAATTGGCGTGCTCCTACGGCCACCAACACCACCGAATTCAGCGTCTTGTATGCCATTTTTGGAGAAAGGGATATGCGGCGGATCAACGTTGGAGCAGGCAAAAACCGTATTACTATCGACGGTTTGGTGCCAAAAACCAAGTACATCACCTGCGTGTGCGTCAAAGGGCTGATCCCTAAAAAGGAGCAGTGTGTAATCTTCTCAACAGATGAGGCAGCCAGTGCGAGTGGGACTCAAAAGCTAATTAACGTGGTGGTAATAACGGTGGCTTGTGTGATAGCCGTACCGTTGACGCTGATAGTCTGCTGCGGGGCACTGAAAAAGAGGTGCCAGAAGCTTCTAGGTAGGGAGTCCAAGGATATCCAGGATTCCTATGTGACTTTTGAGACATTAGGGCCGGCGGGGAAGGCCAAAGGGATGGAGGGGGACTTTCTAACCAGGTTGGATGAGTCGAATCGGTTACTTTCGTCGAGGTCTAGTGTGGACTCTGAGGCTACGGCAAGGACTGAAGGACTGCCCAATGAGTACTTCTGCTAAAGACACTGATAGCAAATAGGAGTGGTTATGTTAGCATTAGCATAGGCTAGAATCTGTTGCCTGATGAGAGCTTTACTACATGGAAAACTAAAAGTTAGGGATACTGTGTAATATTACACAATGTTCCTAAAATTTAATACAACCTATAAATTACTATGACCTGACACTACTGTTATAATATGCTGAAATATCACTGTGACATTTACCATTTTTCACAGATTTCACTCAATACTCAAAATTCTAACTTTATTATATTTATTAGCTTTTTTTTTTTTTAAATAACTTTATGAAGATTTGAATTCGTATTGAATGTATGCATACCATCTACTTTTAATTGTTCTTGCTTGGGAAAATGAGGGACTGGAGTCTATTTCAGCAACTATGGGCCCTGACACGGGTAGAGTTTGATCCCTAGGCCGGTCAACACAGACTTGTGTCTAAATGTCCTGGATGTATTACTGTGGGTTCTTTTACACCCACTTTCCAAAGACTGTGAACTGGTAAATCAAAATAGATTGACTTAACTGAATGCAATTGAGAGTGACTAACTGGGGGTGAATTCCGCCTCAGGCCCATAGTTGTAGAAATCCATTTTCCGTGTGGAGTCCAACACTATTTAGTTTTTGAGGGTTTAGCAAGTGACTTCTGCTATTGAAGCTGTGGTCTGTAAGTTTCATTAAATTGCTTTATCTGACCCTGTTCTATGATGTAAAGTAGGTAATCTGTCACCATTATTATTTTAATTTAGTCCCTCCCCTGGCCTCTACAGACTACAGACAACCTACTTTACATCATAGAACAGGGTCAATTTTCTTATTTTAGGAGACTACACCTTTAAAGATATGCATATGTATAAGTAATTTGCTACAGCTTTTTTTTTTACTGTCAAACCATTATGCCTCAAAGTCCAGAGGATGCACTTTTTTTTCTTCATAACGGCCTGTCATTGACTTTACATGGACTTAAATAACACCGTCTTTTAGTTTCATCTCCTTTGAATGAACTGTTCCGTCAGCCTTCACAGAACCCACTAAGCATTCACTCAAAAGGGAATGGTTTATGTTGTAAAGCTGTATAAATGTATTTTTTAAACACTTGTCTTGCACTTTTCACTTTTTTTGCAGAAAAAAATACATAACATTGAAAGAAACTATTTTATTTTTCCTAATCTCTGCACTATATATGACGTTTGTACTGTATGCATTGATATGTAACCATAATATTAAGATATTATAGTGTTGAAGAGTGTGATGTGCCGGGTTTGCTCTGCATCAAACCTAAAACACACTGTATTTTATAATGTACATTTATTATGATTATTGCAATTATATACGCATAACAAATGTATGTAAATAAAATATGTTTTATATAAAATGTATTTCTCCATCAGTCAGTCTTTTCGAAAAACCTTTTAAAAAGATAGATGGAGGCTAATCAGCTATGTGGTAACTCACGATCATAAGTATACACAATAATTTGAATATGAAAAATCAGCAAAATTTTTCAGATAAAAAAAAGTATCTAAAATAAATTTTAAAAATGCATTAAAAAAGGAGGTAATATAATGTAAATTGGCCCATAGCTGATTAGCCTCCATCATGTTTGGCAAATACAAGATTTTTATAAAAGTTTATCGGAAAAATTAATGGGAATTTTACTTACGGAACCAGATTTAGGTGACTAAACTATTTTCCTCAAAACCAAAAGAAAACCCTAATTTCCACGCTTTATTACTGAATTCATTAGCCATTCATTCCAAAGTCACAAATTGAGCCACAGTTGACTTGGGGCAGACTCACAGACGTGGCAGCCATACACCAACAGCCACCACCAAACACACCATGACACACTGGAGGCAAAGAGAGTGAGAATTATAAATAGAAATTATCAGATGACTTCTGTTATGATTGACTGAATAATTATTTTTGCTCAAATACAAAGTAAAAACATCAGGTAGACAGCTTTATGTAATTTAGCAATTTATTAATGTTCTTCACACACTTTAATTCACAGCCATAATTAAAATAAACACAAAAATGGGGTGTAGGACATTTTATTTTGATTGGTAAAACAATGAACCAAAAATACAAAATATTTATATGTAGCCTGTAGATCTGTTGTGTGATCTGTATGACTATGTATCTGTTGTGTGATCTGTATGAATGTGTATCTGTTGTTTTTGTGCGCCTGTTTAATGCTGCCTCTTGGCTAGTTCGCTATTGTAAATGAGAATTGGTTCACAATAGGTTTGGTAAAAATAAAAAATGTCTAATGAGCAAAAAATAGGCTGTTTTCAACTGGTGGGGCAGGAGAAAAACATGTACAAAGTAGCAGCACCTTTACTTGAGTACTGATCTGGAGTACTTCTTCCTTCTCTGTATAAATCATGTATTTAACCTCAGATTATAGGAGCCATCTGTGCCACTCTACCTCCTTCTCTCTCTCTCTCTCTCTCTCTCTCTCTCTCTCTCTTTCTCTCTCTCTCAGTTAATACAGTGTCTCATTTACACAGATGGGACGTCCCGTCAGTCCGAAACTCTGTCTGGGACACTTCAGTAAATTAAACCAAACAAAAGCTTTTGGGATGATGAGTGAATACACCTGGGAATGAAATTTGGGGAAAGCTTTGGCCCGCGGGCTCGGTATCACAGCAGTCTCCATCAGGGAAAGTAAATACTAGATAGACAGATGGATGGGTAAAATTGAAATGTGATTATTGCAGTATCATGCTGTGGGATATAGAACTAGAAAACATGACAATTAGAATTGAGGGAATAATGAATGATACTACTTAAATAAAAATCCTGAAGAAAATGTGTCAATTAGCACTGTACAATGCATTTAACTTGAAATAGCTTGTGCAAAAAATATTTTATCATCCAGGCTCATAATAACCTATCCTAAAATACTGGAATAATTGTAATGGAATAATTGTAAAAGGTGGTTCTACAGTTTTCATTTTCAGTTTTTCTGTAATAGTTCTTGATTGCCTCACAGTAAACATTATTTTCCATCTTCATAGTTGCTGACGTGATGTAATCTAGGTTGTAAATGAAAAATGCTAAGGGGGTGAATACTTTAGCAAGGTGGTCTTGATCTAGATCAGGGGTGGGCAAACTTTTTGACTCAAGGGTCACATGGGGTTTAAAAATGAGCCAAGTGGGCCGACTGATATTGTATATTTTTAAACTGCAACCACTTCTGACAAATGAGACATACCGCCTTCGATCGGACCTCAGTGAAAAAATATGTTGATGTGGAGTTAACTGTTGCTGCAGGTTATAACAACTTGAGTGATGAATTGGCAATATTTTATATTTTGGCATGTGGCCCCCCGGGCCGCAGTTTGCCCACCCCTGATCTAGATGGTTCTCAAACTGTTCTGTGGTTTAGACCAAGTTAGTCCTGGTGTAGACCTGGTTTAGAACTGGATTGGATCTAGTTTATGTTTATCTTTAGTTTGGACATGATTTAGCCTGGTTTAGTCCAAGATTACACCTGATTTGGTTTATTTGGGTTTGTCCAACATGGTACTTTGGACAGCATATATTTTCTGTGGTGGTACTTGATGTGAAAAGTTTGAGAACCACTGGTCTAGATAGATCTATTCAGGATGTATCCCACCTCAGGACCATAGTTGCTATCAATAGACTCAAGTTATCTGTAACTCCCAACAGAAATAACCATTCCCCATTTGAGTCTTTTGCAGTAATTTTTTTAAGGGTGGAAGTAGCTCAAGAGATAGAGCAAGTCGTCCACTGATTGGAAGGTTGGTAGTTTGATTCCCATCCAATTTAGTTTGCCCTACAGGGAAGTTGTAGCCAGTGGTAGCTTATCACCACTGTTGTGTGACTGTGGAGTGAATAAATTATGTACTCTGTAGTGCTTTGAATGCCTTAAACATCACTAAATCTGTTTCATTCTTTTTTATTAGCAATTAACCCTGCAAAATACCATTTACTAATGTTTTATACCCAGGCACAGACACTGCATACATGTATTCTGTTAGTTAAGCATTGCTGGAAATCTTGTTAATTCACAATTTGCTATTTTTGGAGGCTAATGCTAATTCTTCCATGAAAAATGTATTGCGTTTTGTTGCACCTACTGCACATGGACTTGTAGCTTAAGTTGACCATTTCTATAGTTAGCCTAGCTTCTGCTTACTCCACCTGTAATATTTAGCACAAACCCGTTGAATATGAGCAGACAACAAACTAGCACAAGGCTAAAAATACTCCTCCGTCTTTATAATTTCTTGTCTTAAGAGTTACGTCGTCGAGATTAGCTTAATAGGCTTTGGTCCACGCCTCCGGGCCTGTCCTATGCGTCTATTGTACATGCACTGCTAACAATATGGACGTCTTTTATGCCAATTTTGTACTATTTTACCTTATCACCCCCGGATCATTGACTTGTCTGATTGGCTGTTCGTGCACAGATGACCACTTGGGAAGGTAAGAAAGAGATAGTTAGTGCGTTAGCAAACTAGCTGTTAATGTGCCGCTTAATTATGTTTAACCTACTTCGACTTGGTGCCAAGGAGATGGTATCAGTTTAGTTGCTAGCCAAAACAGTTATTCAAAAAGCAGTGCTACCTGTTTCTTTCAAGTATTTTAAACTTCATAGGTTGCATTTTTTTATTAGGTAAAAACAAAAAGAACTGATATCTTTACTCAGTGTTTACTCAGTTGTAACCTAGTTGTTATGTAGCTTAGCCTTGTTGGTGGCTATAATGAGAATATATATATATATATATATATATATATATATATATATATATATATATATATATATATATATATACACACAC
>JAVQKC010105696.1:0-10513 GCA_036025475.1 Philypnodon macrostomus | reverse complement strand
ATGACCCCGCCCTACAACAAACAGGAAGTTGGCCATTTTGAATTGAAATTGGGAGGTCAGGTATATTTGACAGCCTCTAACTTGCACATACTTTGCCCGATTAGGCTCAAACCTGAAATACCTAATTATCCCCTGGCCCTGAACACATCTGACTAATATGATGGCAGTTTCCTCTATAGCGCCCCCTATAGACTGAAAGAAGAGTGTAGATTTAGGGTTTTTTTTTTTTTTAAAGTCTAGATTAGGCCAAGTACTAAACCACAGGATATTTGGGTGTTAAACGTGGAAAAGGCAAGAAATAAGATAAGATGGGACTTGAACTAGGGCAGAGAGTTTTTAAAAAGAGGGCACTGATGACTAAACTTTAACTCATTTCTAGACAAAACTGTCTGTAGAGAATGAAATGCTAGTTTTTAATTTATACTTTATTGTCACCGTTTTGAAATGTGATTATAATCTGCATTTCACCTGTGCTTTGTCTGTGGTGTGAGCTGTCATGAGCAGTGGTAGAGTGCAGTGCAGTGCCTGGGGACCCTTCTTCAGATCTTGAGCCAGGACTATAACTTAGGACAATCAAGCCCTAATATTTCCTTTTGTTACTAATTTAAATTTCTACATAAAGAGAGAGAACTCAGCAAGGCACAAGGAAAACACGCAAACTCCCTGGCATGGGAATCAAACCTGGGACCTTCTTGCTGTGAGGCAACAGTCTAACACTATATTTTAAACTAGTCTTGTCTCTCATGTATGTCTTCAGGCAGTGGTCAGCAGTCAGTGACCGGGGTAGATGCTGCAGATGATGCTAACAGTTATTGGCAGATCCGAGGAAAACCCAAAAGCCCCTGTCAGAGAGGAGCTCCCGTAAAATGTGGTCAACAGATCCGGATAACTCATATGAAGACTGGGAGAAACCTGCACTCACACCACTTCAGCTCTCCTCTGTCCAACAACCAGGTAATAAATAGCTGGTACAAATAGTTAGCCTGGCCAGCCACGACTAACTCTTTTCCTATTATATACAAAGATGTGTATTACATTTAATTTCAAGGGTGGTTTAATAATGTATAGTAAACTAATCATACATACATACATACATGCATGTCATGTTAGCAAAAGTTTGCATATGACATGGCCAACAGAACACACGCCGCTGCAGCTCCTGATTGGCCCGTCCACAAAATTATGAAGAAATTATTTGCTATGAGGAAGGGACTAAACCCGACTTTTGAAAAAAAAGCTTGTCTACCAAGCTAACAAATAGTAGTAGACAGACACAATAGACAATAGAAATAAAATCATAGTTACAGCTTGGATGAAAAGATTGATTTACCAATAAACATTCCATATATAGAATGCAAGTCTAAAAATAAATGAAAGGCACAATCGGCGATAATGGCCCTCGCCACCCCTTGCAACCGCTGTGGGCATGCAACCAATGGGGGCATGTGACTGTGAGAGGACTGCATCTCCACTGCTTTTCTGACAAATTTCTGTGTTCCATTGTAAACCTGTAGGGGAGGTCTGGGGCGTGGCCATGAGAATATCGTCATAGAAAGTTCATAGTCCCCATTGTCCTCAAAAAGATAATGCAAAAAAGTATTTAATTATTTTTTTTTAAAAGAGGAAAACATTTCTATATGTTGTTGTAGGGGCCGCTGGAGCTCTGATGTCTTATTTTGGCTTTTTCCTCATATTGTTGTGTTCAGGACAAATACAGATACGGTCAGTAAATGAGAATTAGAACTGTTTAAAAATCACAAATTTAACTTAAAGTGGCAAGGACTAATGTGTTAAAATACAAAACATTTTGAACATTGAACCAAAATGGCCAACTTCTGGTTTGGTTTAGGGCGGGGCCATCATGTAATTATATCGGCGAAACAACGATATTATGGAATCATGTCTGTCCATGTCTCAGTGGCACAGTGATCCGGACAATTGTATAGTTAATGTACATAGGCAAATTACAGAGGTCAAATAAAGAATGCCTCTACCGCCCCCATGTTTATGACCCCTATGGGAATCTGGACACACTTACTTTGGCAGAGAGCAATGAAACTTGGTACAGTGATTCTCCAGTGTACCCAACATAAAATATTACTATGACCCCACCCTAGTTTAATGTGGTGTATTGTTGATGGAGCATCCTGCTTTTGTTTATCAGCAGTTCCTTTAAATGAAATGAGGCTTTTGCTTTTATAAATAAAAAATCTTACATTGTGTTCCTTAAGGGTTAAAACAAAGTCCATCTTTCCTCATCTTTTTCAGGAGGTGAGTGCATTTGGTGAACACGGTGAGGGAGATGACCTGGACGTGTGGAGTGTCCACTGTGATGCTGTGAACTGGGACCGAGATGAGACGGTACGGTTCAGACACGTGGGAACAGATGTGTTTCTGAGCATCACGGGAGAGCAGTACGGACACCCCATCAGAGGACAGAGGGAGGTGCACGGTATGAGCTCCCCCAATCAGCACACATGGTGGAAGGCCATGGAGGGAGTCTTCATCCAGCCCAGTACTGAACCACTGAGGCACGACGAGTTATGATGTCATCAACAAGAGATGATCTATACACAGCCCCATACTCAACACCCTGCTCCTGTCCAATAAACAGCCCCATACTTGACACACTGCCCTTTTTATCAGAACCATCATTGGTAATTGGAATTTTTGTTGGTCATTTTCCCTGTCAGTGGTCATAATGATATGCCTGATTGTTGTGAATAGTTAATAAAATGGACTGTTTCAGGAATACACATTTGCATTTGATTTGTTCAGCTATAAGGATGCTCTGCTGTGTGCCCAGTTCAGACTACTAACCTGTCCTTTGCTGTTGTCTCACCACAATTATGAAGTTACTGCAAATTACAGAGGTAAAATAAAGAATGCCTCTATAAAGAAAGCATCTATAGCGAAACTGATTGATCTAATGCATAACTTGCACAAACAAAGCTGCTGTAAAAGTGAATAAATCTTGAAGTGGTAATGGGTTTTTTCTAAGATGAATCAGTGATGTCTTTGTAACAAATAGATGGGGTTTAATAAAGATTTAGTTTTAAGTTTTCACCTTATGTATATGTTGTGTGAGTGAGAATTCTTTACAGAAGCAACAAACTGACTTCTTAAAAAATGAAGTATGCAACTTTATCAGTCACATACCCCTCTCCTTTGCCAAAACGGGAAATATGTCAATGAATGTTATAAGAACAGATAATTGCGCCTGCCCTTGCTTTTACCTGGTGTGTCCAGCAGAGGGGGCCACAACATTAGAAAATTAAGCTAGGGCCTCGTGTTGCAGCTTAGTGATTGTATTTTCTAAGCAAATTCCACTACAAGTCATGTATACGAAAAAATAATTAATTTCTCGTTACATTAGTGAAGGTTTCAATTTGATTACACAGACAGGGAAAACAGCTGTTCCATAGAAGTATATTTGTATGCATAATGCAAGGGCTTGACATTACACTAGCATATGGCTACTCTGATTATCCACTTTTATACCTGTAAATGTCTGTCATTTCAAATCTATTTTTAGTAGTAGCCTAAATGTTCAGTGACTGTTGTATTATAATAGTAAATTGTCCTATGATACACTACACAAACTCCTAAATATCTAGTGACCTGGCCAGTAAGCAAAGTCCTGATAGTTTGATAAATTGCAACCCTCAAAATGGATTCTACAAAACTAAAGTAAACTTGTGGAGAATAGGCTATAGTTCAGTAGAATATTTAACAAACATAGCTACATGTCTAAAAATGTATTTAGGAGCAGCTTGTTATTGAATATGCACTGCAGCCACAGGAATCATATTCAGAAATAAACAAGATCTTGAGGTTTTATTAGAAAACTTTTGAATAGAGAGACATTGACGGGTCACAAGCACATAACACTAATAAAACAAAAGCACACACAATGAAAAACAAGTCCACAACAAGACCATTAGAATCTGTATCATGTTAAGTACTTTAGAGATTAGTCCTGGTTTAGATCTGTTTGGTCCTAGTTTTAGTTCTGGTTGAAATCTGATCCTAAAATATTCTGTGTGGATAGTTATCTTTAGACAAATACTGTGGTCCATGCATAAGGAACATAATACTGTAAGTGAAATGTTAAACTAGAAATCTTTTAAACCTAGATCTCCATCCACTAGACCGAGTTACCTTCACACATCATAGAAGATTATCCCTCGGACTGATGCCCTTTCAATATTGCACTGCTCACTGCTGCCCCCACAGTAGTGCAACAGGGAAAGAGGCTCAGAACCAGGGCACATACACACACACACACACATACATACATGACAGGTTCAGTGTGGAGACGCAGACAGGCACAATGACAGAGCTTAAAATATAACTAGGCTTGTGCTGTCGTCCCCAACAGCGAGGTGTATATCAGCGAAACGGCCCCAATACATCTGCTACAACTGTCACCAACAGGCACCTTAATCAGACGTGTGATTTCTAAGGGTTTTAATAACGTTAACGGGTAATTAAGAGGCCTCGCCCCCAAACCATGACAAACATGGGAAGGGCCTATTTGACTTTTTTGATTTGTCTGGATGTTGGTGAAGGATATTTTTGCCAAATTTTGAAAATATCCAAAAACTACATATTATGTTGGGTACACTGTGGAGAATCACTGTACCAAGTTTCATTGCTCTCTGCCAAAGTAAGTGTGTCCAGGGTCCCAGTGAATTACTTAATTGTCATTAATCGAAGATGTACCAAACTCAATCCAGTTCTGCATCTTCATATGTACCTGTGTGCAACAGTTGAAAAAGATCCAGCAAAGACTTTCTGAGTTATTGCGTTCACAGTTTTGGCTCGCAATTAATTAATGAATTACTTAATTAATATTCATCGAAGAAGTACCCAAATCGATATAGTTTGGCGTCTTTATGGTATGTACCTGTGTGCAAATGTTGAAAATGATCTTGCAATCCGTTTTTGAGTTCTCACGTTCGCAGCTAAGAACTGCGGACACGGACGAACACCGACGTGATTCCATAATTTCGCCGATATAATAAAGCTATAAATATAGGCAGTAAAGAGGTTATCCCTGTCACATCACAGCAACACAGTTATAGTGAGGAGTTTAGTCCTGTCCTGTTTTTTTAAAAAGGCAACCTTTATTTAGCCAGGTAAGTCAATTGAGAACACTTTCTCATTTACAATAGTACAATAGTTCTGGTTTAGTCCCAGTTTATCTATGGAACACACTTGCACTAAAAGTTTAGAATTTACACCCCATTTACTCCTGGTTTAGACCAGTTCTTCTATTGAACACACTTGGATTGAGGAGTTTAGACCTTGCTTAGTTCTGGTTTAATCCTTCTATAAAGTTAGTTGTTGACACACAGAACACACTGCTCCTGTCTGCTCCTCCAAACTCGAAATATCCTGTCTATTTTCAATATTGCGATGAATCCTATAATGTTGGTCTTCCTTTGTTGTGTTGTCTCGTAGTGTATTCCTTAGAGCCGAGACCCTATAAGCAATATTGCACTACTCTGAATCTGGAGGAAGCAGAGGCAATATTGATAGGGTCTCATCTGTAAGGACTGCTCTGTGTAAAAGGGCTAATGTCTTCATCATGGCCAAAGTCGAACCTGCAATGACAAGAAATAAAATTAACTACAATCTAAAGATAGATTTCAAACAGTCACAAAAATCATGCTCAAAAATATGTAACTACTCAATTTGTGAAGTAGTAGTAGTAGTAGTACATGTAATTAGTGTCAGAAAACCTTTTTTTTCCCCTTAACTATACACTACTAAGGCCCCAACAATGCTGGACTGAAAACCACAGGAAAATTGACAGTTTTAGTCACTTCCTGTTACAATTTGTACATTTTGTGGCTTTCTGGAGACTCAGCCACCTTTAGCCAATAGTTGTTCAGGACGGAGGTGCGGCATCATTGTTTTCAGGGGGAGGTGGTCTTCAGTTTATACGAGAACGCCCCCAAGAGGAGGTCCCATTTAGAACAGACTCTTGTAACAGTGGGACCCTCAGTGAAAGGCTTTTTAAGATCAGGCTGTGACCTGAACATTACTCAACCACACGTCTGTACTCTAGTCTGTACATCCTGTACACTAAGAGGAGTGTCCTCAGTATACTACAGTAAAACACACACCAATACACACATGTACATACTGTATACTCAGGACTGTCCTTGGAATATTACAGTAAAACACACACTAACACACATGTATACATACTGTACACAATACAAACTGGACGGCAATTTATTTACTGAAGTAAAAGTTCAGATAACTTAAAGTCCTCCCTTTCAAATCTACCTACAGTAAAAAGTGAAAGATAATGATAAAATTATATTTGAACCGGTTGGTGACGCCGCTCTTCATATTTTTACTGTTTGGTATTGTACTGTAAAAACACACTACAGCAGCTCAGTGTGTGGATCCCACACACACACACACACACACATATATATATATATTTATTAATTATATATTGGGTACAGCAGCAGACCACCACACCGGGGCCACTTTATTGGGTACAGCAGCAGAAGACCACACCGGGGCCACTCTGCTAGTTGTTGAGTGACGACAGAGGCCTGATGCTATGACAATACTATTGCACTGCTTTAGTGGATGGAACAGTAGTGCAACATCGTCAAAGCAGCCGATCTCTGCAGACTCTGGGGTTACAAAGACAGTACAAGCTCCTCAGTCCTGGTTGAGACTTGTCCTCCGCAGCAGATATTGTATACATTGAGCACATATAATGTCCATTAGAATAGTTAATTGTTTAGCCTTTGTATGGTTGCTCCTGTCTGCCTCCCAAAACTGTATCCAACCGATTAGCTCCATTAGCTGGATGTTATTTCATTGTTGCCCAATGCCCTTTTAATATTGCACTGCTTCTATGATTTCACAGTAGTACAACAGAAGAAGGGCGTCGGACAACAGCAGTGGTCAAAGCCCCAAACGCTCGGCATTTAACATGTATTTGTACAACTAGGGCTGCAGCATATGAGAAAAAAATACCATGAGAAATTCAATAAGCCTCTAGATTACATAGGGGGTGGCAATATGGTAACTATAACATCACAATCTTATTAGGCAAAGACGACAATTTCAATTTCATGTTTTTTTTTTCCCCTCATACAGACTACTGCGATAAGTGTTTTTATAAACCCCTTTTAACTACAAACAATGTATATCAAAGCCAATGTTCATCATAATACTCAATACCATTTATTTTCCCTTTTTTAAAATATAAACACTGGCATTGTTACAGTAAAAAAACAATTCAATGATCGTCCCAGATTAGCAGATCACCATACCATCTTTTATCGCACGTTTTTAACATTACAATGGATTTTTTATAGATTATGATACGAGTTCAATTAAGTACAAATTGTTCCTTTAGTTAAAATTGTTTAAAAAACAAAACAAAGACAAAAAAAGGACTAAAGCAAGGCTAATGTTAGACTAAATTAAGGAAATCATGACTAAAATTGTAATTCAATATTTAAACACAAATTCAAGGAAAAGTGAACAGAGTAAAAATATGTCAGATTAAAACCATAGTGTCATATTTACATTTTTGTGATACAGATATTGCGTTTGATGATATTGCGAACACCAGCCGGTCACGGTACGAAATGTCCAGTATTAAACACATACAGGACAGACAACAGGACAGAGCGTGAATAGGCGTATCATCACATACAATACAATGGGCTCATGGTGGATTTCATGCATCTCACAGGAGTTGATGATAATCCAGTTTTAGACAATAAGACTGACAGAGACGGTACTTTACACATTTACATACGAGGCCTTGCACTTTCTACAAAAAAAGCAAACATTTATGAATAATTGTTGTATTTTATTTTATGAAGCCTGCAGATTTTAATTTGCCCTGTATTTATTAACTAGGGCTACACGGTTTTGAAAAAATAATGAAATTATTAACTGTTAAACTTCCACAAGAATCACATGCCTTTCAGAACATGTTTGTAGAGGTTAACCCTACAGGGCAATTTTTATTTAGATTTTGTGTAGTGCATTATTGCAGAAAAAACTACCTTTGCGATTTGCGACCATTAAAATTGTGATTTTTTTAATTAATGTGATTAATTGTGTTACCTTTTATTGAATATATTCTCATGTCATGGGGGTTGTGCATTTTAATAAGTGCTATATAAAAAGCTATTTATAGAACGATCACATTGCAAAAAAAAATATCTATATTTAAAAAATAAATAAATAAAATGTATTCTTTTCAAATTGGACCTTTTTACACCATAGTTTTAAAATAACTATTTTCAAATGTGACAATCTTTGTTTATCTGATAAAAAAAACAAAAAAACAGCTTATCCCAGCAGCTATGGGCCTTAGGCAGACAAGACACATACTCTCGCATTCATTCATTATGGGACATTGAAACCTCAAACCTCTTGCTTTTATAATTCACTTTTAATCTATACAAATATCCTGACCCAACAATGTACAGTGGACATTAACCCCTTCTACGGTATATTGATAAAATTACTCACTTTATAAGAACTACACATTAACCAGTTCATTGATCATTTACAAAGTATTACTTCAATATTAATAAAACACAATTGAGTTATATCAGAGATTCAAAATTGGCCAGTGACAGAAGTTACTAAAGTTCATTACGAGACAGCTTCTCACAAGCAGTAGCCAAATCCTCCACAATAAAATGATGAATTATGGACTCACGCAATCATTGGTTTGTTGCTTGTCGGTCAATGTTTAGACTATAGATAGTTCTGATAGCAATAGATTTTTCAAAAACAATTCATATCTCAAGAAAAGACACAGACCAAACTGGGCCTTACACTGCCCCTTAGTGGAAATATATTTTACCAACCTTTTTCATCAGACATCAGTGTAGACAATGTAAACAGATATATGCACGATGTTTTAATGCAAGTTCAATTAAGTAGAAGTATAGTATATCTATCTATCATCTTTTCCTATTAGAGTCTTGAATGAAAATGCGTTGGGATTTTAGATATTTTATTTATATCTCTCTCTCTCAAGATAGTTTCAAATCTATGTTAGAATAAAGGCGGTCTTATAATCAACATTTTCAAATTTTTGCGATACAGATAATGTGTGATGATGTGTAACTGTGTAGGCCTAATTACAACTACACCAAAACAAACAACAACAAAAAACACGTTATTTTACTATGAAGCTCCTTTAAGATTAAGAACTCCCACCAGAGGCCTAAAATGCAGATTAATGGGAAAGATCAATGGTAAAGCCATTTATTCATGTTAAAAAGGGTAAAATTAAATATATATTTTTTTGCTTGGTTAAGTTAATATTTCGGTAGAATAATAGCATTGCAATTGACAAAGATATTTACATTTCAGGACTAAACCAGGTATCATAAAATCAGGTCTAAACTAGGACTAAACTAGAGTGATCCACACCAAAAAAGAGGAATTTAACTTTAACTGTATCTATAACTTAGCTAAGCTACAAAATGTAGCTAAAGAATTAAAAAAAAACTTTTCCATGATCATATTAATATCTTCCAATTCAGGTTTTTTTAAATTATTTTGTATCCCTGACTGTTAACTTTGACACATTGTTTTTTGTTTTATTTTACTACCAGTTTGGAAACAGCTTTAGCTAAAACGTTTAGTTGTTGTTGGCAAGTCTCACACGACCACAAGAACTAGAGATATTCTACATTTGAATAACCTAAACAGGACTAAACTAGGACAAAACAGTAATACACTGGGATTTAACCAGACTAAATAAAGATTTTACGAGAACTGACTAAACTAGGTCTAAACTAAAACAAAACAGGTCAAAACCAAGAGGTTTAAAAATGGTCTAAAGAAGTCTAAAATTAGGAATAAAGTACAGGGATGCATTAATGAACAAGGACTAAATTGAGAATAAACCAAGACTCAATCAGGTCTAAACCACTACTAAACAAATAATAAACTAGCCGGGGTTAAACTAAGACTGAACCAGGTCTAAACAAAGACCAAGTGGTCTAAATCCATACATGACCTGCAGACTTGTCCCTGGTACCTCCAGTGGGCCCTGTCCCAGAGCCTGAGAAGCCCAGCCTGTACAGTTCCAGTGGGTGAGGCTACAGCAGTAGTAGTGGAGGTTTTTGTTGGGGCTGAGGGGAAGAGGGAGGAGAGAACATATGTAGGCCAAAGAGCACATACCTCCTCTATACAATAAACCAACACACTCTTCCCGTCTCTGCCAGGACTAGACTGGGACCTGACTGGGAGTAAACCAGGAATAAGTCAAGCCTGGGCCAGTAGACGGAGCGTTAAGACATACGATTTAAACAGGACTAAGTGTAGCCAGGACTAAGTGTAGCCTGGACTAAGTGTAGCCTGGACTAAGTGTAGCCTGGACTAAGTGTAGCCAGGACTAAGTGTAGCCAGGACTAAGTGTAGCCAGGACTAAGTGTAGCCAGGACTAAGTGTAGCCAGGACTAAGTGTAGCCAGGACTAAGTGTAGCCAGGACTA
>JAVQKC010105683.1:0-11229 GCA_036025475.1 Philypnodon macrostomus | reverse complement strand
GGGGAGTGACCCGGCCACCAGGCGCTCGCCTGCGTGCCCCAACCCCAGGCCTGGCTCCAGGGTGGGGCCCCGGTGACGCCAATCCGGGCGACGTAACTGACCTTGTTGTTATCGTCATCGTTTCCCCAAAGGCTTTTAATCTAATGTTAGGTGCATCATGTTCATACATTCATAGGTGAAGGGTACAAGATGAAAGTTAGAAATAAAGTATAAATTGTGTAATTCTAATTTGAAATAGTATGGGATTAGGTTGGGCTGCACAATATATAAATATATGTATTTGATAACCATTTTGAATATTGCAATATTGAGATTTTTGCAGTATTTTAATGCAAGTATAATTAAGCAGAAATAGATTTTTATGATCAAAATATTACATTTGCTGATATTGCAATAATGGTATTTTTTATATATACTGTGCAGCCTTAGCATTAAATTCAATTTAAAATAAGACTTACTATAGTAGGGATACGGTTAGCTTGTGGGAGGTTGACATTTTAGTGAGTTTATGATAAGGGCTGTGAATGCCACAAATATGTTGCCTTTTGTTTGACTTAATCACAGATAAAATTCCTCAAAGACAATGGTGCTCACTAACTGACCCTGGATATTCTTATCAGAGGTTGACTGTGTGCACTGGGAAATCTGAATTAATGCTTTTTTGTGTTGCAACTTTGTGAGCTAAAGATTCCTTCACACTGTGCCATGTTTCAACACAGACTCATAGATTTCATCAGCTCCCTGGAGTTCCTGTTCTTTTCATAAATGTACTATACATTGTTGATATTCTCCGATGTACAGTATTGTGCTTGTGTTTTAAGCAGGTTTGAAGACAGGGTGTGCAGCAAAAAGCTTTCAAGAGAATGGGATAGTGTTTTTTTTTTCAGTTTACACAATAGAAAGTGAAAATGCACACACTACCTTTTAAAAGTCCACTTGTGTACATTTTTGAATGCCAGTGGTTGTAGGCTGCTCACATCTTTCCGTCACTTCATCCTACACACTCAGGTTTGTGGAGTTAAACAAGGTGAGGATAGAAGACAATGGGCTTATGTCACAATGGGAAGATACTGTGAAATCAAGGATCTAGCCATTGATCCATTTACACCAAAATTAATAATTTCTCATTCATGCTGTATATTGTGATACAACACAAGAAAGCACGACATTCTGAAAACATTACCTTTTTACATTTCTTTGTATCGTATAGTGTTTTTTCTGTTTTGTTTTTGCACATCTTCAAGTCTTGTGTCTTCAATGCCGTTGACTCATACTATAAGACATTTAACAATAATTTTTTTTTTCAAATATTTTTTCTGTATCCTTGTATTTTGCAGGTCACCCATTACAAACAGTACCCTCCAAACACAAGTAAAGTGTATTCCTACTTCGAATGTCGTGAGAGGAGGACGGACCCGAGCAAGAGCAGAAAAGTCAAATATGACAAAACTGTCTTCTATGGCCTACAGTACATCCTTAACAAGTATCTAAAAGGTAAGCTATATAAGAAGTCAAAATAAGTCATGGTTTATATGTAAATGCAATATTGTTTCCATCAACATCTCAGTACGGGCATGGTTATGCAACTCTCATTTATTGTCATTATTGTGGTCTGCCTTTGTAGACATTCAGTTCTTGTTTTATCAATACAGTCTAATGTATTCATCATTGTGAAATCATTTAATCTTTTGAACCCATGGTAAGGTCACTATAGAGTGTTGAGCATGCTTGAGCTCATTAGAATTCAGTGCATTGCTCAAGGACACTCCATTAGGGCAGGTGCTTACCATTGAGACATTCACCAACACTTTTTTACAATGAACTTCCCACTGAGCTGCAGACCGTACAGTAACCATTTCGCAAAGAATTCAAATATTGCTAATTAACTCAAGTTGGTGAAAGTGGAACTTTTGCTGGCCGATTCAAAAGGGCATAAGAGAACGAGGAAGCCAATAGGGCAAAGAAGGAGGAAGAATGCATCTCTCGTCTTGCTCGTAAAAGGATTTCACGGTGCGGCAGCAGAGGTGCGGGGGAGAGGCAGAGCCAGGGATAACAAGAGGAGGCAAGACAAAAGCACAGCTGCTCTTTCACCGTCTGAAGGAGAAAGGCCAACTGTCTGAGCCCGGCGTCTCTCTGAACTCGGGGTCTAAGGGGAAAAAAGTATTAAAAAGAAGCTTTCTCCTTATTTGCAAACTCCCAAAATGTAAACAGTGGAGCTGGATAAGCATGTGGTGAAAAGAAGTTTCAATCTGTCAAAGGCCTACCAACATGATAACCTACCTGATTTTAGTTTAGTGTGTGTGTATATATATATATATATATATATATATATATATATACACTAATTTAAATCTACCTACTTAAACCTTACATTAATCTTCTAGCCCTTTGCTCACTATAGAAAATGCTATGCCAAAAATACTCTGAGGATGTATTGCTGGGTCAATATTTAGCTTACCCATATCCTATTCATGATGCTCCTTCTTGTTCTATTTTCATGTGTAAGAACTAAGCAGACATAACCAGCACTGAAATAGCCTCTTGTCTTTTTATATTTTGTGATTGTATCAGTCTTGAACTTCTGCAAACCACAAACCAATGGCCAAATTATTATTTACATTTTAAATAGGATAAAGGCACACATAGGATGTTTCAAATTTGACTAACTAGGGACAATCCCAAAGTCACTGATTCCTTTCTGCCCTCACCACTCTCACTCTTTCCTCTTGAACAGGAAAGGTAGTGACACCAGAGAAGATCCAGGAAGCGAAGGAGGTGTACAGAGAACACTTTCAGGATGATGTTTTCAACGAGAAGGGCTGGACCTACATTTTGGAGGTATGACAGTCTTTGACATTGACAAATCTAGCCACATTTTGAAACATTCTAGACACCAAGGATGTATGACAACACATAAAAAACACATTTGTGGTCATTTCAGCACCTTGGACAGAGCCCCTCCCTACTTTTTTATGAAAAAAAAAAAACCAAAAAAAAGTCTCACATGGTAGCAAAGTCATTCCATTGAAGATGTATGGCTTGTGTTTGAATTTTAGTTGATAAGTTGAGTTTTTGCTAAAATAGCCACTTGTTGAATTTGAGTTGCTATGTGTAATCTAATCTAATTCGTTTTTTTGTTTGTTTTTGTTTTTCAGTTATGTATATTGTAATAAAAGTTAACACATCCACACTTACTGGCCCATCATATCTCAACAACAGCCTAAATATCAAATTATTGCATCACCTCCAAGCTAGTATCCATTCAGGGTTCACAATCTAGATGTAGATCTTGATACTGCAAGTGTAACTCCAAGTGTGTGTGTGTATGTCTTCCTTGTGCTTTTAGAAACACAATGGACACCTTCCTATAGAAATCAAGGCAGTGCCGGAGGGGAGTGTCATTCCTCGAGGAAACGTTTTGTTCACGGTGGTGAGCACAGACCCGGAGTGCTACTGGCTCACGAACTGGGTGGAGGTAAGTCCTGTCTGCCTTGTACACAGTGAAGTGAATACCAGGCTATTACCCGAGCGTTCTGATAACAACCCTGCAGGATAATTCAATTAGAGTCGCCTCACAGTTGCAGGGCAGACATTGCTAACTCAAAATCTATACCACTGTATTCATACAAGAGTTAATTGGGAATTGTAATGCTACTAACAAAAGTAAAAAGAAGTTTGATACAATGCAATTGCAGTCTTTTGCCCATTACACTTTTGGCAAAATTTATACATGGACAAAATTTTCTAGACTTGACGACAGAGTAACTGCTGTGATACAAGTCTAATGTTGTGAAATAAACTGAAACAATATAATGTCTTTTGTGTGTATATAAAATCCCCACCCAAAAAGAAATCTAGAAAAGAAACTGGTAGTTACGGCATGAATTAGTCCAAACACCAAATTCCTTGAATTAGCTCGTTTTAGCCACATGATCTCCCCCTAACTTTCACAGTTTGTTTTACTTTTGTTTCTTTAGACATACCCACATTCATTTCAGTTAATTTCTTATCTTGCTACATGTAAAACCAGAAAACAAACTGGTGGTTAAGGCATTATGATAAATCCAAACACCAAGGTAATAAATAACAGGAAGTAAATCCTTAGAGGTTAGAGCCGCCAGGCAAGAGGCCCAGAGCAAGGCCAAAGAGGAGATTTATGGTTGTTGTGAACATGAAGGTTAAGTTTGTTGGTGTGAGAAAAGAGAATGCAGAACATGGGGTTATTTGTAAACATCTCGTAATTCTGAAACTGTTCTTGGAATGAAAATCCAAAAAGGTTTAAGATTGAATTCACTTCTGCCACACACTGGTGGTGGTTAGCTATTCCTGCCCTATATGTACTTCTACAGTATATAGGGGTTAGTGATCTTTTTCATTGTGTTCAGTGGTAACATGTATTTATTTTATTTGATGCTTATGGAGTTATGTTGTATAAAACATAATAAAGCATTGTAGTATTTTAAGAGGTAGGTAAGTAGTAGAAAAGTGACATGTACTGTATACAGAAGACATTGTATTATAACATCTATGTATTATATACTATATGTTCATTATCTGTATCTTAATATATGGTTACCTAATCTAACCTTTACAACTCTTTCACTGTAGCATTCTCAGTCTGATGAGGATTACTAAATGATAATAGGAACACCACCTTAAATCATAAATCCCCCACTTGTGCATAAATGTCAAAACACAGACTTAACGACTTAAACATATTCATTACGCTGTGAGACAACCATTTAATCAAACGGCATCAAAGCTGGCCTGACAAATGTCACCTCGGTATGAGCTGAAAGTCTGAAGTGGAGACTATAATGATCTGTTTTATGCTGTGAGTTAAACAGACCCTGGTTTTATAGAAGAGCGTATCTCCTAATTTAATCGACACTGTGACTCATCCTTTTCATCAGGACGATTTTACGAACCTAATTTCTGCCTCAACAGACTATCTAATGTGATCTTTACTTTCAAATAGAGTTAGAGAAAGCTGAGACAAGTCACATTTTCTTCCCTTTTGTTCCTCTACGCCACACTTTTACTTAACTTACTTGAATGTCACAAATACAAGGGAATAGACATAGGTCACCCACAGCTAAGAGCGCTCTGACAAGAGACACATGCTGACCCATTAAAAATGAGATGTACAATAAAACACTTTGCTGCGCACACACTCCCCCACATACATGTCGTTCTTCGGGGGTGATATAAATACACACAAACACACAGTCATACTTCATGACTGGTTTAAAATTAGACTAGGCCTTGTGTGTGTCCTTGAAAAGTGTCACTAGGTCAAACCCTCTTTCTTTTACTTACGCTCACTTCCTGGTTTTGTCCATGTTGTCTCTCCAACTTTCACTTTTTGCCTGTGTTACTTTTCTGGCCTTTCTTTTGTTTCTTCTTATCTTCCTCCATTTTGTTCTGGAAGGTTGACCTAGAAGTTATGTTGCCACCCTAGTGTGTGTTTGTATGAGTGACTGAATAAATATAATATCACGATTTTATTAAGATTAATATCAAGATTTTGATTTTTCTCACAATTTTATTTGACTTTTTTTGTCTGACACAGTAAACTACTGCTATCAGTGTCTTCAGAAAACTTTTTTAAGTTTTACATCCAATCCATCATATTACTTAACATATTTTTTTGATTAATATGTACACTGGCATTGTTACAGTAAAAATGACAGTGAAGAGCAGAGCAGATCTATTTTTGGGTGGTGTCATGTGACTCTGTACATTATATTCCAAAGTCACAAGTAGGCATGCGATTAATTTTTTGTTGAATAACAGCTGAGGAGAGAATAAATAAGCCTTTTATCACAATGAACGTGGGAGAGAGTGCTGCACCGGATCAAAAATAAGTATAAACCTACAAAACGGCAGGTTGGGCAAAACATCTTGAACCATAAAAAGAGGAGCTGAGGCAATGTGTATTACTCTGAAATTGCAGTGTTTCTTTTATTGCAACCAACACATTTCAACTCAAACGTTCTTCATCAGGGTTAGTTACATCAGCAGGCGTTTACCATATATAAAGTGAAGCGTGGTCATGTGACCAGTACCATCTGACGCATATATAATAAGTATAATATTTCGATATTGGTATTATGAAGAGGAGCATACACTTAGCTAATTGGTACAGTTCAACAATTACATGCACAGTGTGGAAGGTTATCAATAATACAATCCAAATATTTGCAATAGTTAACTCTTATCATTCAGTAAACAACCATACAAAATCGCCAAGATAGAACATTTAACAAGGAGCCAAACATCAAGATAGGACACTTGGCAAGGACCCAAAACATCACAAGGAGCAGGAGGAGACCCTCAATATGACCCAAAAAACTCCTCCTGTGACATGGTACTGGTGACACGACCAACACTTTAAATATGATACACACGTGCTGTTGTAACTAACCCTGATGAAGAGTGTTTGAGTCAAAATGCATTGGTTGCAATAAAAGAAACACTGAGTGCCTCAGCCTCAGCTTTATTACATTTTGTGGTTGTGTCAAGTTCTATTGTGAACACTGTGCCATACTTTAAAACATGCACAAAGGTAATACATACTAAAGATAATTTATAATCTCATAATCTCTCCAGCATAAGGTCTAAAGGGCATTGTGGTGCAAAAAAAATGACGATAATAAAAGTAATAGCCACAATCAATTCATCTTGAGTGTATATTGTCCCATGTACTAAAGTGTTGCTCACCCATGTCTTTGGTACAGCCGTTTATGATTATGCTATTTATTATGTGCAGTATGCAGCGTGTACTCTGTGCGGTTTCCAATACATTGCTTTTTTAGTTCAGATGCTCAAACACATAATATCATCACCCACTGTTACCATACTATATCTTGACAAGTATGAACACAAGACATATGAGGTATGTGAGAACACAAAAGTGAGGAGACAGTCTAAAGGACTTCCACATGTGCGAAATGGACTATAAACCATGTTTGTTGTCATGGGCACATTCTTGTGTAATGTTGCTCCTTTAGGACAGTTGTGTAAAAAAAACAACATTATAATTTGTGGGTAACATTGTGTTATATTTGTGTATAAAGGCATGGTTGTAATTTTTCTTCCTTTTTTGAAAACATTAATAATCGTTAACTCAAATGTAACTCTTAAAAGGCCAAATCCTACAGTTGGTAACCTTAAGCAACAGTCAAGTAGCATAAAGACCATGTGCTAAGTGTGTGTTAGTTTTAAAGACCGTGACCTTGCTAACAGTCACATGAGGGCTTATTATGGTTTAGATTATGATTAGTTTACCGAAACACATGAAAGTTGGAAACACACACAGTACACTCTGTGAGTAGATATGTTGTATGCCAAAGTTCAAAATTTAATTCCTTTTTATAGGAATTGATAACAGTTTGAAAAATGGCACTTTCTGTTTTTTTGTCTTTCTTTTTTTGGAAGCAGGCGCATTGCATTTTTGCCAACAGTAATGTAAATTGATAAACAATTGTAGAAGTGCATTAATATGAGTGAGTTAATAAATATATCCTGGCCAAGCTGGCAGTGCATCTCAGGACAAGCTGCAGTTTTCACATTGATACGCGTGTTGGCACAAGGGTTCAGGAGATGTACTTTTCCCAGAGGTCTTCTTGTTTGAACGAGCCACCTCTTTCTGATCCCTCTGAGCCTGTTAGTTTAGGGGTTTAGACCCAGACGAATAGTTGTAAAGCAGCTTGATGCGACCGGACATCTACAGTTTTTTTTTCACTGCTTTTTTTCTGCTTGACAATCGGTCACAACCCTATTTTTCTACAGGTGACAAAAACATAATGACTTTACAGCAACGCTTCCTCATTCCTAACACTGTCTTTGTGTAACAAATAATAGAACAGTTTTACTTTGCACATAGTGGTAATTCTAGGAATGTCTGTATTTTTTTCCCTTTAGACTATCCTGGTTCAGATCTGGTATCCCATCACTGTGGCGACCAACTCCAGAGAACAGAAGAAGATCCTGGCCAAGTACCTGTTGGAGACCTCTGGGAACCTGGAGAGACTAGAGTATAAACTACATGACTTCGGCTACAGAGGAGTTTCATCACAAGAGGTACATCCTTACTATATCAATTCCCCAAACCATTTTTTCAATACAAAACTGCTGAAATTGAAACCTGTATCAGTTAGAAAAATATACTGTATGCTGTTCCAGTTCTATGAATGAAAATGCCGTGTTAAAGCTGTAGTTTGGAGGTTTCCCAAGATAAGTTAAAATACTTGACCAATAGTTGTCGAGCTTTCCTTTAGTCCCTATCCTGGAAGCACATCAAATCAGAGTTTCTGTGGGCTGCCACACCACTCAAACACCCAATTACAATTGGTCAGGCCTCTATCCCACAAACTCTGATTTAATGTTGCTGTAGAGGCCATGGGATGGACGAAATGTAATTCATAATTTTGACAGATCACAAACTTTGTATAATTCTTTTTAATACAGTTAGTTATTTTAGGATCTCTCTGCACTATATCTTTAATGACTGTAATAAACAACCCCAGTAGCAGAAGAAAACGTCTGGTCTCCCTAATAATGTGGCCAGTGAGTGGATATGCTTTTGCTCACATTCTTTTTCACTATACTATCTGCACTTTGTAATTGCTTCTCTGAAAGTTCTTAATAAATTAACTAACATTCAAGGTCAGCTGGCAAGATGAGGATAGACATCTTGTGTGTAGGGCTGCAATCGTTTAATGTATCGACTATTTTATGATTAATCGATTAATAATCAGATCGCAAAAGGTGCGAAAAATAAAGAATTCTTTACAACATGTGAACCAGGTGTAGCTAAAACAATGCCATTTGAGGACTTCTGGATAGAGTACATTTACAGACAAAATTCTTGCACAGTTTTGGCTCAAATAATGCTCTGTGTGAGTTGTCAAATATTTTCTCTCAACAAATGTCATGTTTTATAGTCTGTGTACTCCAGTTCACGATTATCGATTGCTAAATTAGTTGACAATTATTTCAATAATCAATTAATCATGATTAATCCGATTAGCAGCCCTACTTGTGTGGTGTAAATGATCAAATGCATGAATAAGAATGATCACAGAGAACCATTGTCTGCTGTTAATCTCCTACTAACCATGTTGTTTTCCTCTTTCCAGACTGCAGGAATCGGGGCTTCTGCTCATTTGGTGAACTTCAAGGGCACGGACACAGTGGCCGGAATCAGCGTCATTAAGAAGTATTATGGCACCAAGGACCCAGTGCCAGGCTTCTCAGTACCCGCTGCAGAGCACAGGTACACACACATTTATCCAAAATATTTAATATGGTACAACATTGAAATGTTGTCCTTGCTGCACTGGCCCAGCATCTGTCATAGTTAATTGGACTACACATCCCTCTTCGCTGGACCGCTCTGTGGTGTTTCAGGCTTATTGGGAAACATTAGAAGCACCATTTCCAGCTTGATGTAGGGCACTAGATTGCTGCCCACTTTTATTACAATACGGATCACAGACATAGTTTTGTGCGATGATGATGGGTGTATGTAGTGCGTTTATATTATTAAGGGCATCCAAGATATATAGAAATGTGTTTAGCTCCTAGAAGCTTGCTTTGGTCTGTGCTCAATATTGATCCTACTTGAGCTTTTCACAGTACAGTGTAAATGTCTAGGCTGGTTTAATAGCTTTTACGAAAATATGTCATCTAGATAGGTTCTTCCCACCATTTTATTATTTGTAGGCTGCTCACATCTTTTTGTCTCTTCTAGTTGTAAAAAAAAAAGTCATTGGAAACTTTTAGTTTGCATTTGAAAGCAATAAAAACCCTTAGCATAAGGCTATATATTTAGTTAATGTGGTCACACTCATGTTCTTTGGGAAGATTTTTGGATTGCATGATTGTATGCTCTGCCTAATAAAGTGGCCAGAGTGTCCGTGCTCTCTGCTAGGTTAGAGGTCTGTGTTACTGCTCAGATGCTGTGTTGTTTTAGTGCTCAGAAGAAATCTCTCGCATATGGTCTCCCCCTGTTTTCCTCTTGTGCCCACATCATCACTTTCTCGCCGGCCGCTGGGACAGTTACTCCTGCTCCGGTGCACACCAGTGCATTGTGGGATGGTGGTGGTAGTTGTCATAGCAACTGTTATGTAATGGCCCGTTCCTAAATGTGTTTGGTTTGTGCTGTTGTGGGAGGAGTCGCAGTGAAATTCCACTTTGGTCCGATGTAGGAGGGCGTTGGTGAATAGGGCAGAGGTGTGTCACCTTTTAGAGTCCCATTGGGCACAGCTCACACTCTGTTCCTGTGTAAGCTGAAGGATCAGATTCACACTGCAGTCAAGCCAATACAGAGGACATCCAACATAGCTGTTTACAGAGATCCGTCTGACATATTGCTATTCAAGTCCTTTACTCAGTATACCATCACATGCACATCAAGCACCACTTTACTGCTCAAGATCCTATATATGCCCTGTTCTTGTTTGTATACTGATATTTCAATTATAAACTGACATATAAAGAAGTCTAACTCAAAAATGACTCAACAGTCTCGTAGCTAAAAACATCAAACAATGAAATCTTCAAGGTCATTTGGTATCGCAAGTGGAACTCATTCATTTTGCTTTGTTTACATTTCAGATAATATTCCTAACCTACCACTGATTTAAGTCATACTGATTTCTATGACCTTATATTTGTATTAAATATACAAGTAGACTGCCCACAAGCTTTTGACCTTTACAAGTGATTCTGGCCTACAGTAGAGCGGCCTCCATTTCTGACTAACATCTATGACAGACTGCCCTCTTCTGGATAATCTCTGTCATTGCTGTTTGATTAATGTCTTGTGACTCAGCCCTTCCCTGATTATAAGGCGTATAAATCAGGGCACTTGTTTGCAATTTCTACCACTTAAGTGTACTTTATTTAGATATTGATCCCTAGAAACATCTACAACAGTGGTTCTCAAATTTTTCACGTCAAATAAAATTTTATTGGACTAAAATGTAACCTAGGAATAAAATAGAGGATGATGCATTGCTAATCAGGCACAAAACAGTGACTAAACCATGTCTAAACTGTGACTAAACCATGTCTAAACTGTGACTAAACCAGGTCTAAACTGTGACTAAACCAGGTCTAAACTGTGACTAAACCATGTCTAAACTGTGACTAAACCAGGTCTAAACTGTGACTAAAGTAGGTCTAAACTGTGACTAAACCAGGTCTAAACTGTGACTAAAC